>JBBPSZ010000008.1:0-32223 GCA_038093835.1 Strobilomyces confusus
TAGCCTAGAGCGCTACAGTTCATACAACCTTGAGCTTGATACTGGGAAGTAGAACACCTATTCCCATCCCAAATTCAAGTCCTTCCTTCTGATATTTTGCACAATATAAGAGGTCATCAATACCCATTTGTCATACAAGAAGCAAGGCACATTCCATTGGAAACTTCCTAGCAATTCAGCTTCGCATTTTTACCCCTATCTTGTCATACTAACACACTTTTCAGCTATCCCTTAAGCTAACCAGCTTAGTTCTCATTCCAGAAAGGAGCATACTAACCAATATCACCCATTAGATCTCATATTTGAGTGACATCAGGAAGAACACCCACACAATTGAGCTGACCTGGTTAGTCCGCCAACCATGGTCAGATAGATTTTTGATTGTTTGGGTTTCCCTTTCAATCTATCTGAGCACAACACCACCTCATTTCATGTGCCAATCCACACCCTTGCATGACCCATTGTGACCATGACACGACTACAGCCATTTACACAGCCATTTGCTGCACATGCCCCCCAACTGACATGACCATGGTGGCATCACCTTTCATGTGGCCATCTGCACCCTCTGTACCCTTGTGCGACCCATTGCAACCACAACACTACCACACCCATTTGCTGTATGCATGCATCCAACATGACTACAGCAACACCACAGCAGTTGCAACAACATAACTGCTATGATGTCATCACATTATAGAGCTTGATAAAGCTCTATGGTGTCAAATACAACAACTCCAAGCTCCTCTGAGCTCTCCTATCAAACTCTGGAGTTGAAGTATAACCAGCCCCATCATCAGTGTGGGAACCATCCAGAGTTACCATAGGAGTTGGCAGAGCACAACTCTTGAACTCCTTACAGAAACTCCGGTACTCCCTTTCACTTTATCCTTTCTGGGATCACCTAGATTGCCTCAGAGTTGTGTAGCATTGTACAAGTGCATCTCCACTCATAGGTTTAAAGTCAAACTTCTTCTTTTCAAACTCCTTAGTTATCCTTGCATCTCTTGGGCAGTAACTGAGTGGGCATCTCTGCCCTATTACTTAGACTCTCACATACAGTAGTATCCAGGTGTATTATCATGGTTCACCAACTCCACAAAGCCCACAGGTCCATTCTCAGGCCATTTCTGGGCCTCCCTTTGTCACCTACCATATTTTCCACACTCTTGGTCTTCACTTGAGGCAAAGTGAGAAGACCAACACTTTTCCCACAGTCTGGACCTACACTTGGTCCTACCACAGGCTCTTAGACCTTGTACTTACTGCCTTCGGGCTTGGTCATTTCACTTCAGACCACTCTTTACACTATTTACAGTTGTTCTACTATAGTTACACAGTCTGGTTACCCTGAGACTATAAAATAGCCATAGTACTATTTGTACATGTGTCTGGCCTTACCTTTTACCACTTATTTTCTACTGTATGAAGAATGGCCCCATTGCTGTCCTTCACTCCTACAACCTCCCTTGACACCATCTGCCCATTTCCGGTCCTTCTCAGTCCTCTTTTCATGACCGCTTCATTGCTCCATCACTTTTCCATGGTCCTGACCAAGTGTTGGTCCACCCCAAGCATCTTCAGTCCTCAACTAAGACCTCTGGACCCCCTTTATGGTTAAGCCTATCACTCTTTTGACCCACATGACCTGACCTCTCTGTGTAACACCAGGGAGGTTTGTTGTTTTACAGCGTTCACAATGCGACCACCCCCATTTGCATGCCCACTGCCTACTCACTGCCCACTCATATTGGTTGTGACAGCATGATGAGCATTTGTGCTTGAATATATGTAGATGGTGACAGTGATGGGTGAGCACTGGATCCTGAGTAGATGTGGTGGGAGCAAACAGTGAGTGATGCACTCTGAGTAGACATGGTGGAGGTGATGGACATGTGGTAGTGGCTGGAAAAATGCAATGGGGGAAATGGGGGAATGAACAACATGGCAGGGGTGATGTGAGGGTGTTCGCACTTAAATAAACATGATGTACAAGTGGTAGTGATGAGTATTGAAAGAGAGGAAGGTATTAGAGCCATATGTGTTGTGCACAGGGCTGAAAAAATGAGAGAAATATGGTCATCCCAAAGTGGCCATGCCAACTTTGGTGTGTCTTCAGGTTGTTTTTGTGCACATTGTAGGTGATTTAATTAAACATGAATCTTTCATTACTAAATGTCATGGCTGAGTATTTTCAGAGGCAGAGTCTCAAGAAACACCATTCAGTGTGTATATTCATCACTATCTGACACATATACAGGTGCTGCTACATGTTGAAGCACATCAGCAGAGCAGTCAACCGAGCACACGGTCAGTGCTTCATAGACTTTGTGGCATAAGGAAGTGCAGACAGCAAGCCCTTGCACTCAATTTGACACACCACCAGTGTGAACAAGCTGAAGGGGCAGTGGACAATGACAGGTGTGAGTAGATATAAGGAATAGTGGTGGACAATGGTTGGATGTGAGGTCAGACGTGAGGGGAAGCTGTGGACAATGGTGTAGCATGAAGTGCTGACAGCAAGCCCTTTCACTTGATTTGATATGCCAGCAATGTGAATGAAGCCGAGGGGGCAGTGGATGATGACAGGTGTGAGTATGAGATGCAAGGGCAGTGGACGACAGCAGGGCACGAGGAAGTGCATGTTATGCTTGGCCTGGATAGGGATGAGCACAACCTCTTAAGCAAGGTTAGACAAGGATATGATGCGTAGTTGTAGATGAGTAGTGCCAAGGTGGGTGCCAAGAACTCAATCTAGGGTTCGAGGAATGCACTGATGGAGTTGTGGAACATGGACAAGGGTTCACCCTAAAGACGAGAACAGGAAGCGGAAAAGGGTGGAGTTCCCTTGACACAGACTGAGATGAGGTACAAGGAAGTGTCCACTCAAAAGTAGGACAAGGGCTTGCAGAGATCCAGGAAGGTACTCTCAAGTGGAAGGGACAATTGACATAATCACAGAGGAGGTCAAAAGTAAGGAGTACAGATGAGGTAGCGACAGTTTATATAGGGTTGGGATGCATGCACAGACCAAGCCAGAAAAGGAGATAAGAAAGTGACATGTTGTTTCAGTGAATGGTGAAACATGAGAAAAGAAGTGAGTAGAAATGCAAGATAAAATGTGTTGGATGTTTGTGAGAAAGAAGAGAAAAGAAAAGTGTGTAAGGTGAGGGTTGAACCAGTGACTAGGTGTAGGACTAGGAGTGAAGTGAAACAAAGCAGGAAAAGAAATAAATCATAACAGTGTGGGCTGCAAGCCCTCTTGCTTAAATAGACTTGAAAGTGGCCAGTAGAGGGGCAAGGTGAGCGGTCCAGCCCATGTAGAAGGCGAGAACAAGTGCTTGGGCTCAAAAAAGCATAGAGGTGACAACAGTTGAGAGCTTGTGCTTGAAAGGACACAGCAGGCAGGTGAGCAGTGACATAATTTGATTATGTTGTAACACAACAACTTATTACAGTTGAGTGTAAAATGGGCCAGGCTGGGGATTGAACCCAGGACCTCCTAGATATATATCAGATGCTCTAACCACTAAGCTATCTAGCCATTTGAATTCAAATGGTGTGACAAGACTTAAGTGGCTGATAGCAGGTTTGATCTGATGCACTAATTACTTGGGTCACACTACAGGGAACTGAAGGACAACTAGGGCACTTATATCAATTCTGACAAGCAGTCCTGCTCATTGGTAGGCAAGAGCACAGGTAACCTGCAGGTCATAGCAGTGCAACCCATACTCTTACCCACAATTTACCCATACCCCTCCAAAGGGGTACAGATAAAGCACAGGTCAATCATTGAAAACCCATAGGTAAACCTGTGCAGGTTTACCCATGGATATGAGCAGGGATGGAGGATGAGAGAAGCAATAGTATGACATGCACAACTATGTGCATTGTACTGTTGCTTTCATCATCCCTCTCAGGGTGCGCATGATCATTGTCAGCATGTCATCATTGTTGTCATTGAGATGGTGAGGGTGAGGGCATGCTGTCATTGTCATTGTCATTGAGAGGGTGAGGGTGAGGGTGAGGGCACATCGCCATCGTCATTGAGAGGGAGAGGGCAAGGGCATGCCATCATTGTTGTCAAGGGTGAGGGTGAGGGTGAGGGTGAGGGCACACCATCATTGTTGTTGAGAGGAAGAGGGCAAGGGCATGTCATTGTTGTTGTTAAGAGGGAGAGGGTGAGAGAGGGCAAGGGCAAGGGCAAGGGCAAGGGCATGTCATCATCGCCATTGAGAGGGAGAGGGCGAGGGCACATCACCATTGTTGTTGAGAGGGCAAGGGCAAGGGCAAGGGCACACTGTTGGCATGTCACCATCATCATTGTTGAGAGGGTGAGGGTGAGAGAGAGATGGAAACAGTGATGGCCAGAGCATAGGGTGAGGGTACATTATTGTGAACAGTGTTGTGACTTACCATAAGTGGACACCACATGAATGCTATGGGTCTGCTTATGGGTGTGGGTCTGAAGTGACAGGTACAGACGCGCCATTTAGTGACCCATACTCATACCTGCACTTTACCTGTACCCACACCCATGCTTTTGTCTACTTATTGGAGTCAAGCAACAGACAAGCAATTGGGCTCAAAAGACACAGTGGAATGCAATGGCAAGCATCTGTGTTCAGATAGACACAATGGGGGCTGACAGAGAACTGGTGGGGGTTAAAAACATAGCAGGAGCACCAGACAAGCGATCACACACACAGAAAGATGATGACATTAGTAAACTAACCCTTGTTTATACAGAGTTGCACAGAACTGTATAGCCTCACAGACCTTACAGAGAGGTACCTAGTAATGCAGAGATCCACAGAGTTATACAGTCTGTCTGACCAGATATAGAATTTAAATATATATTATATCTAATACATCAAATACTATGAACGGCGAGGACACAATGTGACAGGCAAGTGGTGGTGCCCAAAAGGGAATGGCGAGGGGGATGAGCACTTGGGTGGGGGCTCGACAAAATGTGGTGGGGGCAATGAAGTGATCAGGGTTGAAAATGGGGTGGCAATGTCCAAAAAACAGGTGGTCGTTGAGTGATCGGGCTCAAGAAAAGGGTGGCAGTATCGAAAAAACATGGGGGGTGGCATGTGATGGCCAGAAATGAGTTGTGGGACTTGAAGAAACACAGTGGGTGGCCGTTAAGTAATTTAGGTCAAAAGGGGGCAACAGTGGTGGGAAATGAGCAGTGGGGCTCATCAAAACACAACAGAGGGTGATCAGGCTCAAAAAGACGGGGTAGTGGTGGTAAACGAGCTGCAAGACTTGTTAAAACACAGTGGGGGTGTCTATTGAGTGGTCAGGCTCAAGCTTGAAAGAGAGCAGAGGTGGCGCAAAATGAGTGATCTGGCTCAAAAAGACAGAGTGGTGGTGTCGAAAAAACACAGTGGGTGGCCATTGAGTGATCAAACTTGAAAAAAAAATGGTGCTGGCATGAAACGAGCCATGTAGCTCAAAAACCTGGCAGGGGCAGCTGTTGAGTGATTGGGCATGAGAAAAGGTGGGGTTGAGGTGAAATATGCTATGGGACTCGGGGAAACATGGTGGGAGGGTGGCCATCAAGCGATTGGGCTCCAAAAAGGGGTGCTAACATTGAAAAACATGGCAGGGGTGGTCATTGAGCGCTCAGGCTCAAAAGAGGGTAGAGGGGGTGAGAAACAAGCCAGGGCCTAAGATGACATGGCAGGGGCAGCCATTGAGCCGTTGAGCACAAAAGAAGGCAGAGGGGGTGTGGAATGAGCTGTGGGGATTGAGGGAACACAGTAGGGGTGACCATAAAGCCTAGTGTTTAAAGGTCCAGTTGTAACTTTTCAAAAGACTGGCAACTGGACTGGACTGCAACTGATTGCAACTGGACTGTAGTTGCCATAGATTATGAAAATAAAAGATTGGTTGCAACTGGTTGCAACCTGTGTACAGCCACTCTACCATATTAGGACCACTTCCCCTAATTTGTCCAGATTTTTCCAGATTTTTCCGAATTTATTTGACTCATATACATGTATGTAGATAGTCTTTGAGAGTAGATATGCCTGACATATGATGCAAAAATGGACATATCTCTACAACCTGTAATTTGATTTACATGCTTATTGGCTCAAATTGAAGCCCGGAATCTTGGCTAAATGCCATTCACAAATATCCAAGTGATTAGAGATTGGAAAACTGGTCTACGACCAGTCTTTCAAAAGACCAGTCCAAAACCGGTTGCAACTAATGAATCAACATGTAGGACCAGTTTCTATCAGTCTAGTTGCTGGTTGCCATGCTCCAGGACCTTCCTAGGACCGGTCTTGGTCCAGTTGCCTAATTTTGGGGTCAAAAAACCGGACTGGACTGGACTTTTAAACACTAATCAAGCTGTTGGGCGTAAAAGAAGGCAGAGGGATGCAAAACAAGTTGTGGGGCTCAACAAAACACAGCAGGGGTGGTGATTGAGCTGTTGGGATCAAGGGTGTGAAATGAGCTGAAGAAATTGATGAAACACATCAGGGGCAGCTGTCGAGTGATCAGACTCGAAAGAGGGCAGAGGGGGTGTGAAACGAACCATGGGGCTCAAGGGTATATGGCTGGGGTGGCTGTCAAGTGATTGGGCTTGAAAGAAAGTAGAGGGGACATGTTGAAATGAGCTGTGGGGCTTGAAGGAACACAGTGGGGGCAGTGATCAAGCCGTCAGATTCAAAAGAAGGCAGAGGGTGCAAAACGAGCCATGTGGGACAGTAGGGGTGATCATCAAGCCATTGGGCTAGGAAAATAGCAGAGGGGGTGTAAAACGAGCCATGGGGCCTGAGAGAACTCAGTGGGGGGTGGCCATCTAGCTGTTGTTATGATTTCCGCCCCTTTCTGTCTCATCACAACGGACTTAGCACTCTTTTCTCTTTCTTTCGCCTTATCTCTTTGATCTTATCTGATCACAGGGGTTCCATTTTATCTCCAGCCCCCTGGATCACCAAGTGCATGGCTGCCCTCTTTCTTCCATCTCACATCACTATGTTTCACCTCGCTTCCTCCACACATGTTTCATCTCCATTTCATCGCCATGCTTCCATGCTTCCATTCTCCCACCGCCACAAGGCGATGTATGCTTCTCTTCCATTCTATGTGATACACATTTCATCCTCATGTTTCACCCTTGATACGCATCTGAGACGCATTCCTACGGACTCTATCTAGACCTATGTAGTTATGTAAGCGTTTCAGTGTTCAATATATAAACCCGGCGGACGACGACTGGAATCCCCAGTCTAGTTCACTTGGGTATTAGCCTCCCAGCCTAGATTCCCAGTCCTCTCCTCCTTCCCTCCCTCTGGTTGACAAGTCAGTAACCTGAAGCCCCTCAAAAAGGCATAGGGTTGTATCAGTACCCACATCCTCCCAGTTCCATGAGTTCTGGGTCAAGCTTGAAGACCAGCCACACTACTAGCAATGCCAGTGTTCTGTCTATAAGAATGGCATCTTCGCCAGGTACAAAGAGCTCCCTGGCAACTCAGCTTGAGGAGCTGGATCACCAAAGTGATGTGCTCCTCGAAGGGTATAACATCCAATCTGCTACCAAATATAACTACCACCTTTGCAAGCAGGAACTCATTTACCAACATGAAGAGGACATGACAAGACAAGTGAATGCCAAGCTTGAGTTTAAATGGGAGCAGGAGCTTGAAATTCAGCTCAAGGAACAAGAGGAATATGCAACAGCACATCAGATTGAGCTTCTTCAGCTGCAAATCCAGTATTAGTGTTACACTGTGCATAGAATCTAGCACCTCAGCAGCCACTGAAATAGGCTGACCGACCGCAGAGAGATCTGGGGAGTGGAGGGGGGTGTTGGAGTGGAGGATGGAAGTCTCAGAGCTCCAAGTGTGCACACCTAGGAGTTCTGGAGGCATAGAAACTACGTGGATTGCATAGAACTAGCTGAGGTACAAAATACAAGGCAATGAGTATTTATACTGGAGGGATTGCGGAACACAAAACAGCATAAAAGAGCTATTCTAGAAGGTGGTTGTCTGTTGGAGAGATAAAAGGAGTAGGAGGAATGAGACAGAGCAGCATGTTGAAGGTCAAATCATTCCACTAGCAAGGATCAGTGGAAGATATAGGAACAAAGGTTAAATCAGGAAAGCAGAAAGCCACATTATGCAAGGAGATGTGGAGAGCCATTTTAGGAAGGGGACTTCATAGGGAGTTCATAGGGAGAGTGACGGAATGTTGGAAATGGAGGAGATGAAGGCAGATTCATCTAAAGGGGAATCAGGGAGCCCAAACGCAAAAGGATTAAGGTAATTCCTCCAGCCAGTTGTCCAGGTCTGTGAGTGTGTTCTTTAGGGTTTGGTCCAAGGATGAGGACATTGTTGATGTATCTTGGATAGGTGAAAAACCATAACAATTAGCAGGAGCTGAAAGGCCCTGTTGTGGTTGCTGGTCCGTCATCTTCATCACACACACTCTTGGATCTGCTCCTGGGCCCCCTCATAATCCCAAACCTGCCATTCCTTCATCTGCTCTCCCACCAGACGCTTTGTAGGACACTTCATAGGACACTTTATAGGGCCCTTCATGTTTCTATTGTATTCACCCAAGTTATCCAACGGTGGTGCCTGAACATTCCCTCCTGTTGTACATATGTTCTTCATCTTGTTTCGCTACATGTTGTGCACTATGGCTAAAAAAAATCATGTTTACATGAGTGTGGTTAAGAGTTCCTGTATCAAGTTTGAATGGAACTGCTGCCCTGGAGTGCCATCTGGAATGTCAGCAACCACAGGATCAAGGTTCCTAGGAAGATCCTGAGCCTCCTCTTGTGCCCAGTACATGGACAATTTGATGTCAAGCACCTCCTTGAAGCACACAACCATGTTGTGAAGGATAAGACAGCACTGCACCTAGTGGATGGCATATGTCATGTTGGTTTGTGACTGGATATAAATGCAAAGTTCATGCAATAACTAAAATCTCCATTTAAGTTCTGCAAACTCTACGCACACACAAACCTATGGCCACTGTTTCATATCAGTCCTGTAGCCAGTACTAATGAGCTCTTGCCTTTGACAGATAACAGTTATACACTTTTTGTTGTTGTGACAATGCAACTGATTGTGATGTCTTGAAGAGTATGACCCACCACATTTTCATAGGGTAAGGACAATCTGCCCAAATCCAATGACTGTCCAGAATTAATTCTTCTGGATGTTGTGCCATCTCTGCCCCCCAGAATGCATAGGCATCATGAATGCTCCTAGAATGCCCCAGACCATAATTAACAATCAAAAGATTGTGTGGCATGACGATCAACTGCCATGTGGTGTTAAAGTGATGTGGTACAGTATGTATATATTCCACATACCTGGCAATTGATGGAATATCTTGATTTTCTGTCATAGAATGTCTCACCATAATATGGTGGTTTCTCAAAGAAGTTAAATGTTGATCTGTCTGCTGCAAAGATCCCCCCCCTCCAGGCACTGCAAGATTGGGCCTTGATGAACGTGCGGGCAAGCTCTGCATCTAAGAATCCCTCTGTCAGCATGAAAATAAACTTGTCATGCTGGTCGAGAAGTGCCACCATAATACAGATTGTGCAATTCACTATGGAACCAACACTAACTCTAGCCCACTGTGCCATGTCCTCTGTCGAGATTGCATTGCCATAGTGGCCTGCATGATTTAACAAAATGGCGAGTTGTATGACAATAGGAAGCTGTGGTCAGTTTGATCTGGATTTGAAGATTAGATTATCATTGATATGGTCTAAAATGCAGTCAAAGACTTCTGGTTTCACATGAACCTTCTGGCAGAAAAGTGGGGCCAAAACTCTGCAAAATGGTCCAGTAGATGGAGCTGTGAAGCACACAATGGTGGCTCTGCTATGTAGTTCAGAACACACTGTAGGGAACACAGGGTTTCTGTGTGATGGGAATGAGGGACTGTGAGAGGGCTCATTCAAGGGGATCCTAAATGTCAGGTATGTGTAGTGTTTTAAAGTCCAGTCTGCAACTTGTCAAAAGACTAGCAACTGGACTGCAGTTGTGGTTGCCTCCAGTTGCTGACTTGACAAGTTGTAGTTGTTGATGATTTGGATACCATGGAGGACAAGTTTTAACTGGTGTACAGCCACACTACCATATTAAGGAGGCTTCCCCTATTTTTTCCAGATTTTTCCAGGTTTTTTAGAATTTATTTCGCCCATATCCATGTAAATAATGTTTTACAGAATGTGTATCTGACATGCAATGCGAAAATGGACATATCTCGACGATTCATAATCTGATTTATGTGAATCTTGGCTCAAATGGAAGCCGGGAATCCCAGCTAGATTCAGTACACCAACATCTAAGCGGTTGGAGCTTGGAAAACCGGTTTCGCAAAAGACCTGTTGCAATCAGTCTAGTTGCCATATATAGGGTGTTTGGATCAGTTTTGTTCAGTCCAGTTGCTCAGATAGATTGAAAGGGAAACTCACAATCAAAAACCTACCTGACCACAATTGGCAGACTAACTAGGTTGGCTCAATTACATGGGTGTTCTTCCTGATGTCACTCAAATATGAGATCTAATGGATGATATCAGTTAGTATGCTCCTTTCTGGAACGAGAACTAAGCTGGTTAGCTTAAGGCATAGCTTTAAAGTGTGTTAGTACAATGAGATAGGGGTAAAAACGCGAAGCTGAATTGCTAGGGAGTTTCCAATGGAATGTGCCTCACTTCTTGTATGACAAATGGGTATTGATGACCTCTTATATTGTGCAAAATATCAGAAGGGAGGACTTGGATTTGGGATGGGAATAGGTGTTCTACTTCCCAGTATCAAGCACAAGGTTGTACGAACTGTAGCGCTCTAGGCTAATCAGTGTAGTACTGAGTCTTAAGACAAATAGGGGTGAGGGGTGCTACAGCGAAGTAATAGGGGCTATATTATCCCTAAAATTGCAATGATAACTCTATTCTTTAGGTTACTGCTTAGCAAGAGGTGATATGACTTCTAGAGGTGCTTTTTTGATGGAAGTTGATAGGGGGATTGATCTGCTTCCTGCTTCCTAGAGGGGAAAGGAAAATCAACTTTCCATCACCTGCCCAAATCCAGTCCTTTATATATGTACAAGGGGTGGCTGTGTACTCTACTATTCTAGAAAACTTGCTGTGTATATGCTTATAAATCCCAGGCATATGCACATGGCTATGTGCATCATTGTGGCCAATAGGGGCTAAGTTCTGGCTGTGCAGGCTATTATTGGCCTAGACAAAGATTACAAGATTCGGGGCCAGCAATTTATCCAATTTCATTCATTTGACCTTGAATGCTCCTGCCTTATATGTGAGGGCTGTGTGAATTTCCTTTTTAGGCTATCCAGTGAATTTGATCTACTGTTGAAAAAAATAGGTCCTTTGAACTTTAGAACTCTCTCCACTTATTATTTTGCTTAGTAAGATGTGTAGTCCAAGGTTAATGAGTTCCTAATGGACACTGGTTATTTTTACTAAAGGTGAAAAGAAGTGTTTATTAGCTAGAAAATTACAGAGTAGTCCATTTGGGCTGAAACTTTGTAGGAGTGTAGACATAGGTGAATGGTTTATTTCACCATGGAAAGTGAATTAAGAGCTTCACAGATTCAAGAGAAAAGGGGGGGTTTCGTGTATAGAGTACATGGTGAAGTGACTTGTTCATTTTGAGTATAGGAGTTGGGGTTTGCGATCCATGACACTGCATGCATCTATTTGGTGTAGGTCAGCGTTAGGGAGGGAGAAGGTATAAAGGGAGCAGCTGAAGTATAGGTGGAAGAGTTGGATGAGGATGAGGAGGGTTCTGGATGTGGTGAATTCCTCGATCAACTCCAAGGCCAAGAGCACTTGGGGTGATTCAAGGATCAAGACATAGAGGAAACGGTGTCTTCTTTCCTTAGATAGAGCGATGAAACATGAATGCCTCTTAACACAACTATCTAAACCACAGATCACAGACCAGTACTAGATGTACTAATAGCACACTAGTGGAGATACCAATGGCACCTAAAATGTGGTCGGTCGATTAATGTGGGCGTTTTTTCTGGTTTCACTCAAAGAGATATCAACCAAGGTGGTGTCAAAGTTATGAGGGGTGTACACTTGTGTACCAGATGTACTTCACTCCAAACAATGTTGATGGATGGGTATGACAGCTACTTGAAGCTTGTATGAACCCAAGGGATAATGGACTTGATAGCTACTTGGTAGCAGGTGATAGTGGTAGATGTTGTCAAGGCTTAGATACTTGACTAGGGAAAGATGATATATGGTTGGTAGAAGAGTCAAAGCAGACTGTGCTTGACAAGCAAATAAAGGAACAGATGGTTATGTAGCTATGGAACTCCTGTAGTAGGATCTGATTCCAAGCTGTAAAGAAACTGGTTACTTCACT
Source organism: Strobilomyces confusus (assembly GCA_038093835.1). Taxonomy (NCBI): domain Eukaryota; kingdom Fungi; phylum Basidiomycota; class Agaricomycetes; order Boletales; family Boletaceae; genus Strobilomyces; species Strobilomyces confusus. The sequence goes on from JBBPSZ010000008.1 coordinate 12,404, forward strand.
ATTAGGTCAAATGGGATTCTTATATCCACTTATAATGACACTAACTTACAGTGAAAGAAGAAAAACTTGAGCCTGGTTGACTAAAAACTAGTAGTGCTCTTGACTACCTTAGTACTCAACCTTGGACTTGAAGAGAATTTACTACCTCTCTGATTGTAGATCAGACTAATCAGACTCTTGCTGATTTTAAGTCAGACTGTTAACCAGGTATTTCTCTTTTTTGCTGGGCCAGAATATGAGCTCTTACATATGTACAGAATGTGGCTATGCTCTTGCCTTTGACTAGGATTTCTCCCAGGGAAAGTTGGCTATGTACACTATTTATAACACAAAATGAGTCACCTTGAGTCAAGGTAAGTTAGATGAAACAATGTAAATCATTGCAAGTCAAAAGCTAAAAATAACTTTTGAATGTGCTTTGGCTATGCTCCAGAGTGAACTGGACTATGCCTTTACAGTACAACTGAATAGAAAACTCTGCAAGATCTTAGGTCCCCATGTGGCTGCACAAGACTGTGCAAGGCTATGCTTCTGGGCCCTTCAGAATTTCCATATGTGGAAAGGCTGTGCAAGATCTGCCCCAATTTGGTGGCTGTGCAAACCTTATCTGAGATCCTGGCCATGCTAGTGATCTTGCAGACTGATTGGCTATCAGACCTTAGGGCTATGCTGGTTAGCTTCTAATCACATTTTACACTCTTCTACTAGAAAGACATTCCAAGTACCTTGGTGAATACATTGGAGATTCCCTGAATTCTGTAGTGAAGTGTACACTTTGGTAATCCAAAGTAAGGCCTAACTAGCCTTGAAGGCGAAGGTTTAGAACAATCATTGGAGGAGAAGGAAGAATATGGGGAGGCTGAAACTTGGTAGGCATAATGAAATGGCTCTTTACCATCATCTGAGATAGGTGAAACAGAAATTTCTTTCTTCAACCTGGAGGAATAAGGACTTTTGCCCAATCATCCTATGTCGAGCAGTTCAAGCCAAAGCTCTTTCCCTTGGCCGTCCTGGGGCTTGTCTCAGTATGGGTATCTTCTTGGGCAGTTGTAAGACTTCCATGACTCCGTACAAACTTGTTTCGTGCAGGTTAACGGAGGGCAATGAAAGGGAGGTGATTGAGATGGATGGTGATTTCAGAGGGGACAAGGAGGGTAGCCATAAAGTTTTCGTCTTTCAACAGGTCACTTTATAGGTTTTGTTGATGATTTCCTTTAGGAGTCATTGGCATCATTCCCCCATCCGGAAGTCCCCCATTCTCCAGAGGAGTAGTAGTGGAACTCCAGATTAGTCATTTCCATAGGAAAGACTATTCCAGCTTGGATTTGGAAGATGTTCACCCAAAAGATGAACAGAAAGGTCCTTGCTCTATTGAATTTTGGGCGACGGGCAGTGACTCTTTCTCTCATGATTCGTTACAGAATGGGGATTTGCCAGTGGAGGAGTGGGCAGAGGAATTGTGGTGAAATTCTGCCATAGAGAGGAGTTCCACCCATTTAGTAGGGTTTTGTCATATCCATGCCAACTCCAATCCCTATCCGCCTCCTCTGTACCATCTCCGATTTCCTCCAGTGCGTCCTCAAGGTGTGTCTTCAGGACTTGACCTCAGAGATGCATCCTCCATATCGGATCTCCATAGCACTGGTCTCCCGTATTGCCTTTGTCTATCTCCATTTGTACTTACATTCCTTTCCTATACTCTCTGTTCCATACATATGATCCTGTCAGTACTTTCTATGTTTCATTCTCCATTGCCACTCCATATGCTTCTCCATTCCCTGCTTACAATTCCTATGCTCCTCTCCATTCTTATTTCCGATCTCCGATCCCGTACTGTAGTATATAAGTCCTGCATTCTCCGCCTTGTATCTTCAGTATGAATATCAACTAAGTCTCCTCCTTGTTCCAAGTTCTCTGTTCCGCCTTCCTCCTACCTTTCATTCTATCTCCTACCCCGAACCTATGTCCCTCCAAAATCTGAGGACTACCCCTCAGAACCTCCAGACCTCCATCGAACTTGTGCCTGGAGGACCTGGACTTGACAGGTTTCCATCACAGAAGAGGCGAAGATAGGTCTCTAGTTCTTGATTTATGTGTTCAGTTTCTCCATTACTTTGTGGGTAGTAGGCTGAGGAGAGCAAAACATTGTAGTAGAGAAGTCTGGCCAGTTCTCTTGTGAAGGCAGAGGCAAATTGTGGACCTTGATCAGAGATAAGCTTGTCATGGAGACTGTATCTGGGAAATATTTTCTTGAAAAAGAGGTGGGCTATTCCTGCTACATCAAGTTGTTTGGTGCAAGATGTGAGAATTACCCTCTTCATAAGGCCATGGTCGACCACAACCATTACAGTGGAGAATCCGGCGAAGGGTGGAATGTCAGTGATGAGGTCCATGGACAATTGCTGAAAGGAGTGTGTTGCTGAGGAAGAAATAGGGGATAGTGGTAGCACAATAGGATGGGTGATAATTTTATTAGCTTGGTAGACCGCATACCCAGAAATAAACCTCCGCATGAGGGCATTCATGCCCAGCCATCAGTAGTCCTGTTGGAGAAGGTTTTGAGTTTGAAAAACTCCAGTATGTCCTCTAATAGGGGAGTCGTGTATGCCACAGATTAAATCTATTCTAGTAGCTAGAGAGACATATAGACAATGTTTGAAGTACAGGTGACCATCTTCATAGTGCTAGTCTGCTTTGGAGGTCCTGGGAAGGGATGTAGAATCCCCATGGAGAGTATTCAAAGCAGTGGCTACCAGGGGATCATTGTTGGATGAGACAGCAAATTTATCGGTGAGAGCAGTGTCAATGGCATTAATGAATAGGGATGGGGGGAGGAGTGTGACTTCAGAGTTATCCTCCAAGGTGTCTACAGTGTCCTTATGGGATAAGGCATCAGCAGGAGCCATCTTTGTTTCTGTGACATGGACAAAGACAAGGTTGAAATTCTGTAAGAACATCATCCAGCATGCTTGTCAGTAGGAGAGTTTGTGGGGAGTTTTGAAATAGCAAAGGTTCTTGTAGTTGATATAACCTGTGACTGGATGTTCAGTTCCTTGGAGGTAGTGTTTCCATTCCTCTAAGGCATGGATGACTGTGAGGAGTTCCCAATCATAAATGTCATAGTTCCTCTTCACATCTCCGAGAGTTTTGGAGAGGTAGGCACAAGGGTGGAGATCTCTGTTCTTGTCTGGTTGAAGAAGGATTCTTCCAGTCACAGTAAGTGAGGTGTCCGTCATGATAGAAAAAGGTTTGTCAGAGGAGGGCATGAGAAGAACAGGTTGGGAGGTAAGAGCAAGTTGCAGTTCCTCAAATGCCTTCTGACAATCTGGAGTCCAGTTCCATGAGGTTCCTTTCTTGGTTAAATCATGGAGAGGTCAGGATATCATGGAGAATCCACAGATGAACCTCCAGTAGAAATTGCAGAATCTTATGAAGGACCCAACTTGTTTTACAGAGGTCAGAGGTTTCCATTCTTTGATGGCTTTGAGTTTTGTGGGGTCCATTTTTATGGAGTTTTTGCGGACCACCATTCCGAGGTATTCTACCTTCAGAACATTGAAGGAGCACTTTAATAGCTTTAGAAACAACTTGTGCTCTCTCATCCATTCAAGGATGAGTCTGGTTCAGTGGTGATGTTCTTCAGCATTAGAGAAGTGGATGAGGAGGTAGATTACCAGCCATCCTTCAGCAAGATAGTCAGCAAAAACATAGTCCATGAGGGATTGGAAGATGGCAGGGGAGTTGCATAGTCCAAAGAACATCATGGTTGATTCAAAGAGGCCAAATGGGGTGATGAAGGCTGCTTTCCATCAGTCTTCCAGTCTGATGAGAACATTGTTGTATCCCCATTGAATGTCCATCTTGGTAAAGATCTTCAATCCTTTTAATTGTCCACCAAGCTGGAGATTATAAGAAGTGGGTAGGCATTCTTGACCATGTGGGAATTCAGGTGTCAATAGTCTTGGCATGGTCAAAGACTGACATCCTTTTTTCCTACAAAAAAAAGGGGACGCTTGTGGGAATTTAGATGGAATAATCTTTCCAGATTTGGTATGCTCCTTTAAGAAGTCTTAATAGGCTATTTGCTCTTTAGGATTTAGAGGATAGACCTTTGCAACTCGAGGAGAAAAGTCCTTGTTGAGGTCAATGGCATGGTTGAAGGGTCTAGTGGGAGGAAGTTCTTCCTTAGGCACTTTGAAGACAGATTGGTAGTCTATGAGATAAGAGGGAAGTTTAATTTCCTTCTTTTCAGTAAGTTAGGTGATGTTGGTAGATAGGGTTGCCATCTGGACCAAGAGAGGAGTCTGCGAGAATCATTTTGCCCATAGTCAGGCTATTCAAAGGTCCAGTTCTACACTGAGATAACGGAAGAGGTATTTTTGTGTGATGGCTTTGAGGTGATCTTGATGTCATTTGGTAGGTCAATTGGGGATTTTGACCTTTCCTTTCTCCCAATTGATGAGAGGATTTGCTTCCCTTAGCCAGGGTAGGCTGAGGATCATATTTTCTTTTCTGTAGTTAGGACCATGAAGTCCCTTTCTTCCTCCACCTCTCCTATTCTTGGTGTTAATGAAACCTTATGCCTGATGATCCCAGCTTGATTGGTAGTTCCATCCACATTCTGAGCTTTGAGGGGCTTTGATAGTTTGATGACCAGGAGTTTCCTTCTTTTGACTAGATCCTGATCAATGAAGTTCCTGGTTGCTCTGCTGTCAATAAAAGCCATTATGTTGACAATTTGTGCCTCTTCCCTAGTATAAAGAGAAACTGGGATGTGAATTGACTGAGCCTGTGGGTCAGATACAAATACAGAGGCGATAGTAGAAGAAGAAGACATTGATCCTTCCCTCCTCTTCAAAAATCCGATTAGGGTTCTTGAATAATAGCTGTAGCTACCATTTCTTCTTCATCGGTTGAAGGAGTGCTCTCCAGTGCTTTTTGCTCATAGTGTTACGGTTTGCCCCTTTCTTTCCTTTTTGCTCCTATACTTTGTCTAGTCACTGGTTCAACCCTGGCCTTACGCCCTTTTCTTTTTCTCTTTTCTCACAAATGTTCCAACACATTCTACGATGTTCTAAGCTCAGTAAAACACTGACGTGTCCCTTTTCCTTGCTCTTCTTTTGCCATTGGTTGACCAATATTGTACCACCTTTATTTACCTTTCTTGGCTTGGTCCGTGCGCTGTTTCCCTTTGTATATAAACCGTTGCCTCACACCCATGTACTCTAGCTTCAACCTACCCAGCCACCACCTTGTCGTCTAGAGCTACAATCCACTGGTTGCTCGCCTCTCTCGTCTCTCATGAAGCTCCCTCGTCCTTGTCCTCACTGCTGTGAGCAGAACCTTTATCCTTGTTGCTAGGAATTCCCTAGGCAACTCCTTGTCCTTGTCTTAGGAAAGCCCTGCCTGGACTCATCCTCGTCATCTAGGAAATCCCTAGGATGAACCCCTTTGTTCTTTATTGACCAACCAGGTTTGCGTTTGCCCCTATCCGGGCCAACCATAAAAAAAGGTCGAAGCTTTTCATAATGGTCACTATTACTGTGATCTGACACCATTGATGCCTTGACTAACCCCTCTCCCTCTCCCACTTGGAGAATCAGATGGGACTCCTTCTCAGACTCCTTGTATCACTCCTCTGAGTCAGAAGAATCCTCTGACTCCAATCACCTTGTCCATGGTCTCGCTTCTGACGAGGAAGACCAGAACCTAGCCCATGACTTCTCCGCCTCCATCACCCTTCCTCGGGTTCCTACTCTACCTTCCCCCACTCTGATTGCCTCTCGCCCCCTCTTTCCCATTCCACCAGTTCCTATTCCTCCCACACCATCAGGTCTCTGTCCCTCGAACCCAAAACCACCTCTTCGCCCACCTATGTCGAAACCCACTGAACTACACCCCTTGTCCCTCGAAGACTGGATCCTCACGGTTCAGGTTTATCTTCTGACCAATGCCCAAGTCTATGACACCGACAACAAAAAGGTCGCCTTTGCTCTCTCTTTCATGATGGAAGGACCTGCCCTTTCCTGGGCAACAGCGTTCCGGCGAAAAGCCATCACCGCACAATCCCTTGGATCTGCTGCTGACTTTATTACAGCGGTAAAGAAACACTTTGGATGTGATGATACCATCACCAAAGCCATCACCTGGCTTATCACCACTTGCATGACAAGAAAGAAGGATGGCTCCTTCTCCCCTCCCTCACCGAATACATCGCAGAATTCCAGAACTATGTTGTCATCTCTGGAGTCTCAGATGAAAATGTTCTCTGCGACTACTTCTCTGCCAGCATCCCCATTCCGCTTATGAAACGGATCAACGGCATGGACACCCATCCGACCAAGGTGGAAGAATGGTACAACAAAGCCGTTCACTTCCAGATCCAATTGGATCGCTCTGAAGCGATTGCCAACTGAAACCAAACCCGCTCCGCTCCCCCTCCTCGACCCGCTTCTTCCTGGAATACCCTGAAACCCAAGGATCCCAACGCCATGGACATAGATGTCATCCAAATTCCCAAGCTCACCCCTGAAAAGAGGCTTCGCTGTATCAAAGAATGCCTCTGCTTCCACTGCCGAAAGTCCAGGCATGCCTTCACCAACTGCCCAAACTTCTCCACCTTGAAACCCACGCCAAAAGTGCACAAGATTGCCAAAGATGCTGAAGTCCCCAACCTCATAGATATTGAGGATGACGAAGAAGAAACCACCATTTGAAGGGTTCGCTTCTCCACCCCTTCTTTGGATTTTTGACATGGAGGCCTCAATTGATGTGAGTTACCTCCTTCTCTCCCCATTCATCATTCACCATTGTACCTGTGCAAGTAACTAGAGCTATGAAGTCTATGAGAATCCCTGTTCAACTCATAGAACCCTCCCAAACCATGAAAGCCATTGACACCTTTGCCCTCATTGATAGTGGTGCAGATATCTCTTGCATTGACTATGACTTTGTCAAGAAGCATAAGCTCCCCACCACTCATTTACCCTCACCTATCCCTGTGTGCAATGTGGACCAATCAGTTAACTCCGCTGGAGCTATTTGTTTCACCACCACCCTCTACCTCAACATTAGAGGTATTACCCAGAAAGTTCCCTTTCATGTCATGTCCTGCGGAATGCAGAACATCATCCTTGGCCTACCCTAGCTTAAAATGACCAACCCAACGATCAATTGGGTTGACTGCACCATTGGGATTGACGAGTCCCTTGACCAATCCAAGGACCTCTACTCTTTCTATGTCGCTGATAACACCCACCACAACTATCTCCTTTCCCACTTCCAACCCCCACAACACACCATGGTCAACTCTGTTACCCATGCCCATCTCTTCGATTATCTCCAATATGAAACCAAAGAGAAGTTCATCAGAAGAACCCTTGACTGAGTCATCTGCTGTGGCTCCCGCTTCCTCTTTCCTTTAGCTGTTTAGCAGCTTACCACCTCGACGGAGCTTGCCGCTGCTGCCGAAAAGTTAAAACCCAAAGTCAAACTTCCCCCGAATATGCAGAATTCGCTTCTGTTTTCTCGAAGGAATCTGCCGAACACGTACCTCCATCTCGACCCTATGACCACAAGATCAATCTTGATGAATCCTTCCTTCCCAAGATTGGGAAACTCTATCCCTTAACCACCGACAAACGAAAGGCTACTGAAACCTTCCTCAATGAAAATCTTGCTTCTGGGAAGATCTGCCCTTCCAATTCCCCCCAAGCTTCGCCCTTCTTCTTCGTTAAAAAGAAGGATGGAGGTCTCTGACCTTGTCAAGACTACTGGTATCTCAATGAACATACCGTTCACGATGCCTATCCCCTTCCCCTCATCGGTGACCTCATCGACAAACTTAAAGATGCAAAGGTCTTCACCAAGTTTGACATACGATGGGGATATAACAATGTCCATGTCAAAGATGGACATCAATGGAAAGCCGCCTTCATCACTCACAAGGGGCTCTTTGAACCTACAGTCATGTTCTTCAGACTGGCTAATTCCCCTGCCACATTCCAGTGATTCATGAATGACTCTTTTCGAGACATGATCATCGAAAAATGGCTTGTCATCTATATGGACGACCTCCTTATCTTCTCCTCTGACAAGGAACTCCACGAGGAACGCACTAAACGTGTCCTTGCATGCATGCAGGAACTTGACCTGCACCTGAAACTTGAGAAATGCAAGTTTGCCACCACTGAGGTGGACTACTTAGGGATGATTGTTAAACCTGGTCAACTCGACATGGATCCCGTCAAGCTTGATGGCATCACCAACTGGCCCACATCTACCAAGGTCAAGAATGTCCAATCCTTCCTTGGTCTGATCCCACCTCTCTGACTGGCAGATCTCTGCTGGTGTGATGTACCAGGGTTGTGTCTATGTTCCCTGGACAATTCTCTCTGGCGCTCCATCCTCACCCGCTGCCACGATCACGAGACTGCTGGCCACCCCAGCTATCTCAAAATCTGCCAACTTGTCGCCGCCGAATTCTGGTGGCCAGGCCTTGTCCAATATGTTCATAAATACGTTGAGGGTTGTGCTGTTTGCCAACAGCACAAGGCGAACACCCTCCCACCATCCCTCCACTCACCCTGATCAAATCCTCTGCCTCTCGCCCCTTCCAACAGATCTCTTGCGATCTGATCACCTCCCTCCCTCCTTCCACCGGCTTTAACTCTCTATTAGTCGTGGTGGACCATGGCCTTACTAAGGGGGTAATTCTCTGCACCACCAAGAAAACTATTACTGCCAAAGGGGTCGCCAACCTCTTTTTCCACAAGGTCTTCCTCCACTATGGCCTTTATGACAAAATCATCTCCGACCAAGGTCCGCAGTTCACCTCGGCCTTTGTCAAAGAACTTGGAAGGATCTTGAACTACGATCTCTCCCTCTCTACCGCCTACCATCCACAGTCTGATGGTGAGATGGAACATGAAAACCAGGAAGTCAAAACCTTCCTTCGAATCTTCTGTGGAAGTAATCCCGCTTCTGTCATATGCCGGACATCACTGTCCATCTCCACACCTCTGATTCCCATCTCCGGTCAGTCACTCGTGAACAGTGCGTTCTTGCCTGGATTGCATCTCTGGACCTCCTCTTTTCATTTTCCCAGGTCCATTTAGACTAGACCCGCCTCCTAGATAAACCTGTTTCTGTGTATGCCAGTGTAGCACAGCTCCGGCACATGTTTCCTTCCATCTCCATCTCTTCATTCCCGTAACTTACTTGTCTCCGTCTCTCCATTCCTGAACCTTAGTTACCTCTGACTTCCGTTTACAAACCTGTGAACTCCGTAGTATATATAGTGTAGTTCACTAGCATGTACATTAGTCTGATTATCAACTATAGACACAACTCCCTCCTCCAAGTCCCATTCAGACTCAACTCCAGTTCGATCCTCCAACCATCTCCGAAATTAGGACTAACAGAACGGACAGTAAGGGTGCACGCTCCACTTGAGTACTGAAGCCAAAGTCCTACCCCTACGAACTCTGCTTCATCTGGAGTTACTCCGGAGTTGGCACGGTCATAACAGCTTCCTGGGCTGAATTAATCTCTCATGCTGAATTCACCCACAACCACTGCCCTCACTCCATCACCGGCAAATCCCCCTTCTTCCTTATGATGGGGTATGAACCCCGTGCCCTTCCCTCGGTCATTACCAAAACCAACATTACTGCTGTTGAATCCCATCTAAAATCCCTAGCCGCCACCCACAACGAAGCCCTCACCATCCATGAACTCACCCGCCAAGTCATAACCTCCCGCAATGAGCGGAACTTCTCTCCCTTTGGATCTCAATTAGGTTCTGCGTCATGGACTTGATTCTACTAAGGGGGTAATGTTACGGTTTGCCCCTTTCTTTCTCCTTTGCTCCTATACTTTGTCTAGTCGCTGGTTCAACCCTAGCCTTACACCCTTTTCTTTCTTCTCTTTTCTCACGAATGTTCCCACACATTCTACGATGTTCTAAGCTTAGTAAAATCCTGACGTGTCCCTTTTCCTTGCTCTTCTTTTGCCATTGGTCGACCAATGTCATACCACCTTTATTTACCTTTCTTGGCTTGGTCCGTGCGCTGTTTCCCTTCATATATAAACCATCGCCTCGCACCCATATACTCTAGCTTCGACCTACCTAGTCATTACCTTGTTGTCTAGAGCTACAATTCACTGGTTGCTCACCTCTCTCATCTCTCATGAAGCTCCCTCGTCCTTGTCCTCATTGCTAGGAATTCCCCAGGCAACTCCTTGTCCTCATCTCAGGAAAGCCCTGCCTGGACTCGTCCTCGTCGTCTAGGAAATCCCTAGGACGAACCCCTTTGTTCTTCGTTGACCAACTAGGTTTGTGTTTATTACTACCTGGGCCAACCATAACACATAGCAGGTCTGAAAAACTTTCAGGATGTTGTCTTAAAAGACTCCCTTTCCTTTAATAGACTGTACATATTTGGCAAGTGGGGAAGGTGGAGTACAAGTGGTTTCCACGACTCTCGCTTGTTGTTTCGGTTGGAAAGGCTTTCTTCCAACATTCTGTTTGGGGTGAGGGTGGTTGGTAGTTCAACAACCAACTTTGTGGCAGATGAAGCACTTGTTGTTCCATAAGTGTTTGGCTCTTTCCACAGTGGTGAGTTGTATAGCATCCACATCCATAGCATTTGGATCTTTTCTGTGGAAAGGGAAAAATGAAGAGACAGGGGCTATTCCCTTCTTGTGGAGATCCATTCAGTATTTCTGGGCATGGAATCAATTGGCTTGTTCAGTCTATCCTTTAATGTTAGAGGGGAGATCTTTCATAGAGAGGATCATATTAGTTATCTCCAGATCAAGCCCTTCGTTGAATTTGTTGATCAGGGTCAGTTTGTAAGTGATCCCTGATTTGGTGGTGAGGAGTTGGAATTGGAATACATAATCTGTAAAACCAGTTTCCTTGTTCCTGAGGTTTTGAGCCAGCCAGCCGATCTGAGCTCTGGTAGTAGCCTTGTATCAAAGGGACAGAAGGTGATTTCGAAGACCTCCCTTAGTTTGTCCCATTTCTTTTCACTTCAAGGACATTGGTATTATTGAGTTTCTTATATCATTCTTCTGTGAAGCTCTTGCCCCTTCCCTTGCTTATTTTGTTGAGCAACATGAGGATTCTTGATTTGTCATCATAGAGTCCAGCATTCATGAGGAAGTACAACACCATGGCTAGAAGCCATCATCTTGCATCCATGGGATCTCCACTGAAGTCTTTAGGGAGTCTAGCTTTGAGTTTGAACTTTCATTTGTTGTCCATATTCTGATCTTCTTAGGGTGGGAAGGTTTTGGAATCAGCTAGGCCTTTGGTAGACAGAAGAGGATCTTCTTGAGAGAACAGGTCCCTATCTGCGGCGAGCTGGGCAGGTGTTTCTAGACCAGCGAGTATTAGCAACTTGTGATCTGACGTAATCAGTTCCAGGGTAAGTGAGATTGCTCAAATGCCTACTCTCGAGAATGGGTTCGCCAATCAAGAGGAGCCTGGTATATGCCGTTGTCCAGCCTTCACAGGTGACAATCTTCCTGGTTGTAGATAAATCTCCAAGTCCGAGGATCCAGGAGAAGAAGGTCAGGGATCAGGAGAAGAAGATCAGAGATCAGGAGAAGAAGATCAGGGATCAGGAGAAGTGGATATGAGGTTAGATCTGGGGGTGTCTCCCTCGTCATTAGTGATGAGGAGGTTGTTGAGGTTGATGTGTCTCGTGATAGGGTTTGGTTGTCCTGATCCTGGACAGGATGGACATGATGGAGAGCTAGTTCTTTTGTTACATTGCACACAGAATCTAGCACCTTAGCAGCCACTCTGGAGTAGGCTGAAGACTCATAGAGGTCTAGGGAAATGGAGGAGGTATCGAAATTGATGGAGGAAAGTCTCAGGGCTCTAAGTGCACACACCTAGGAGTTTTGGAGGTGTAGAATCTACGTGGATTGCATAGAACTAGCTGGGGTACAAAGTTACATATGACAAGTATTTATACTGGAGGGGTTTGGAACATGGAATAGTGCCAAAGCTATTCTAGGAGATGGTCATCCATTGGTAAGATAAAAGGAGGAAGAGGAATGAGATGGAATGGAATGTTGGAGGTCTGATCATTCTGCTATTGATGATCAATAGAAAGACATAAGACGAAATGGAAAGGCAAAGAGCCATGTCACAAAAGGAGATGTGGAGAGCCACTTTAGGAGTTGAACTTCATAAAGAGAACAACAAAATATTAAAAAAGGAAATGAAGGTGGATTTGTCTATAGGGGAATCTGGGAGCCCAAAGAAGAAGGGATTAAGGAATTCTTCCATCCATAGGTCCAGATCTATTAGCATGTCCTCTAGGGCTTGGTCCAAGGATGAGAACATCATCAATATATCCTTGGATTGGGGAAAAACCATAACAGGAAACAAAGATAGAGTGGGAAAAGGTGTGGAAAGCAACTGGAAATATCAGAGGATGTTGGATAGCAATGGGGACAAGAGCTGAAGTTGTTTCATGCATGGTAGTTGAGAGCAAAAAAGACATGTGGCCCAGCCTGAGCTGAGGGTGAGTTTACAAGATTTATAGTCCTTTGGAATGCCTGGGACTTCTACAAAGTGACTGGTAACTCTAATTGTAGTCTAAATAGACTATATATGAAGAGTCTGTGTCAGAAATAAAGAGGGAAGAAAGATGTGACAACATTAGGAGTGTGGGGAAAAGTGCTGATGCTTGCCAGGATTGTCAGACCAGGACTGGGATCGCAGAAATAGCACCAGGTTCACATCAGAATGGCCAGGATAGATGCCAGGGATGCCTGGATGCACTAGGAAGTGGTTAACAACCTGGATATGGCTTGATATGAGCATAGGGCAAACTAGAGCCCTACATCTGCATAGGGTCTGTCATGGGTATGAGTAGTGGGTATGGGTACCTTGTGGGTATGGGTGTGGGTACTAACATTGTATACCTGGACCCTTATGGTGGGTATATCTTAAAAGTCACATTGCTGTACCTCCAATCTAACTAGAACAAGTGAAATGTACCTGTAACACCTCGCACTGCAAAAAATGTACCTGTCATGCTACCTGATAAAAATTTGTGTGCATCTGACACTGCACCTCACAACAAAAACTTGCCAGCTGCACAACCAAGTCTTCTGTACCACCCATGTCTTCCCCTCCACCCCAATGAGTCTCATAGATGACTGAGAAGGTAAAGGTGGCCAGGGAAGAGAAAACAACAGCAGTTTTGAGAAAGTGGAGACCAAGTGTCACAGACAAGACTACAGCAATCACGGGCACCCAGGCTCCAAAAAGGGCAAGAGTTGAGCCAGTGAAGGTGTCATATGCCAGACATTCCCATCCATCTCCAGTTAGTCACTCATGAACTCTGGCACGTTCTTGCCAGAATCACATCTCCAGACCTCTGAACCTCCTCTCTCCATTTTCCTTAGGTCCATGTAGACTAGACCCACCTCCTGTGTACGCCAGTGCAGCACCACTCCAGCACAATCTCACCTCTAGTACACAGCTCCGGTATATACTCTCTCCTGTCTCCATCTCTCCATCTCTCCATTCCTGGATCTTAGTTACCTCCAACTTCTATTTACAAACCTATGTACTCCGTAGTATATATCATGTGGTTCACTACCATGTACACTAGTCTGATTATTGACTATAGACTCAACTCCAGTTCAATCCTTCAACCATCTTCAAAATTAGAACTCACAGAATGAACAGTCAGGGCGCAGTGCTCCACTTGAGTCACTGAAGCCAAAGTCCTACCCCTACAAACTCCGCTTCTTTCGGAGTTACTCTGGAGTTGGCACGGTCTTAACAGACTGCCAGCACCCAGCGACTGTGGAGAGATGAACACCACAACTGAAAGTGAAAGTGAAAGCCTGGATGGTGCACATGACCACTTGCCAAGCATTGAAAAGATTCCTCCTCCACCTTCCAATGAGAGTGCCAAGGTGGAGCTAGGTATATTTATCATCATCAATGGACAGAGAAAAATTTAAATGCTATTCCAGAGTGGTTACAAAAAGAATGTACATCACCTATTTATCAGTTCTTTGACCCAACACCAGAAATCACAACCATTGATGGTCGTTGTATTCATGAATTTAAGCACAAGGGATGTAGCTGCAAAGCAACAGTACATTAGTACTTGGACAAGAAGGATGCTCAATTAATTGGGAATATATGTAAGCATGTGAAATTGTGCTGGGGTAACAAAGCAGTCACAGCAACATGTTGTTGAGGGCATTCTGCAAAGTGGATCAATCACAGTGATGTTCAAATGGAAGGGAAAGGCAAGGATCACATACAGCCACCAACAACATACTCATACTGAGACTAGGTATGATGCTCACTATGCTTAGCTGAATGTCATTGATTAACAAGGGAAAAACTAGGGTGGAGATTGTTCAGTGGGTTATAGAGTCTCTATGACCATTTGCAATAGTCAAGAATTGGGAATTCTTAAGCTTGATGAAAACAGGTCAACTGGAATCCTATCTACCATCAGCTGAGACTGTATCGTGGGATGTTAAACAGGAGTTAAACAATGACACCAGTATGAATGTGGAGCCAGTCTCACACAGGTGTGAAGCTGGCAAGAGCCTTTCCACATGTCCTAGATGAGTTTGGATTAGCAGCAAAGGTAAAAACTGATCTAATTACACTTACCTTTGACTGAGTATCATAGATTTTGAGCATGACATGTGACAATGCATTGAATAACAATGCAATGATCAATCATCTCAGCATTCTGGTCCCAGAGTTCACTGGCACATCTAGTCGGACATGTTACTTTTTGCATGTAATCAATCTCATGGCCAAGTCACTGATTCGGCTATTTGACATCAAGAAAAAGAAAATTAATACTGCACTGGAGGCAGGAGGGTTGGAGGAGGCTGAGGTCAACCTGGAGCATGACAAGAATATGGTGGTGGAAGAATACGATGGAAATGATGATGATAACTTGGAGGCAGCTGTTGGTGTGAATAATCAAGAAGGATGGGTTGACAAAGTAGATCCAGGGAGCTGTGCAAGAGCATTGTACCATTGAAGTTAGCACTGGCAAAGGTATGAGAATACTACAGACATACCAGCTGCATAACTGTGCTCCATAGATCCGTAAACTTGCATTCAAAATCATCCATTTGAGTACCATCCTTTTGCCAGCCTAGAAACAGCTCCTCAAACACTTGAAGGAGGCTGTCACCTCGATGCCACAAGACATCGCAACCCGGTGGAACTCCACCTTCAACATGCTTGATAATGCAATCTCGCATTGAGCAGTGGTGGACCAGATTACCCAGAGGTAAGACTTGAGGAAGTATGAGCTGGGAGATGATGAGTGGGCCAAGCTGGCCAAGCTGTGTGATATTTTGATGGTGACACAGCATCCTCAGAGTATGAACCACTGACAAATCAACCTTGCTTATCCAATTAGATCCTCAAGGACATGACAATATTCTTCTCATGAGCATCGCCAACCCTACTGACTGTCATTCCGGCCATGGACCACATTGATGACGGATGTGATGTGTGCGCATGTGTGGTTGTGACACCTAATGATGAGCATGTGGAGGTGACAGATGGAATTATTGAATGGTCAGTGCATACAATGGGAAGAGGAATGTGCATGGAGGGCTCCCAGCTCAAAAATGAGCGAGTCACAGGGTGTGGATGGTCTGTGGATGTGACTGGTGAGACCACATGTCCACATGACAATGAAATGGCAAGGCCAGAGGGATGTGTGTGTGAGGGTGATGGCAAAAATGGTGGTGGTGAGAATAGAGGTGGTGTTGTCGAAAATGGGGGTGAAACTGTTTTCAGGATTATGTGTGGCAAAATGGAGGTGATGAAGGTGATGTGGTAGTGTTTTCAATATGTGGATGGGTTGTGGGTGTGGATGACATGGGTGTGTGTGTGCACAATTGGATACAATCAGCCTGGTATTTATCCCAGGCCACGATTATGAACACTAAAAATTGAGGGTCAGTAAGTGCTTTGAGCAGAATTGTACATGGGATAAGTGGTGCAGAATGCAGTGACTTGACATGGTCAGAAAGAGTGAAGGTGGTGGTACAGATGACGGGAGCACATGCCATGGTTAGCGAACAAGTTGGAGTGGGTGGGAAGCAGATAGCGGTGGCAATAGGCAAATGGGTGAGACCAGATGATGAATGGGTAGTGGTCATGATTGAGAGGGCAGCAGCTGATGTTGAACAGATGGGAGCAGCTAACAGGTTGGCAGTTGGTAAGGTGATACCAGATGTTGCATGGCAATCAGTGAGTATGTGGTCGAGGCTAGCACATATGGTTGTGCAGCTGGGGATGTGAGGGATGTGAGTGCCACCAGGGAGGTAGAGGTGACCATCCAGGCCTTGAACAAGAACACTGGCATGGATGTAGTCAGTAGCATAGGTGTTACAGTTTTTCCCCTATTCAAGAATACATCAACAATGTCCTCATTCTTAGACCAAGCCCTAGAGAACACACTCGCAGACCTGGGTAACTGGCTAGAGGAATACCTCAACCCTTTCACCTTTGGCCTTCCTGATTCCCCTTTAGATAAATCCACCTTCATCTCCTATTCTGATATTCCATCATTCTCTCTATGAAGTTCTTCCTAAAGCAGCTCTCCACATCTCCTTGTACAACATGGCTCTCTGCTTTCCTGATTTGACTTTCATTCCATGCTCTTCGCTGATCCTTACTTGCAGAATGATCAGACCTCTGACATTCCACTCCCCTTCATTTCTCTTACTCCTTTTATCTCACCAATGAATGACCACCTTCTAGAATAGCTCTTTCACGCTGTTCCGTGTTCTGCATCCCTCCAGTATAAATACTTGTTGCCTTGTATTTTGTACCTCAGCTAGTTCTACACAATCCACATAGTTTCTATGTCTCCAGAACTCCTAGGTGTGCACACTTGGAGCTCTGAGACTTCCTCCATCTATCCCAACATCCCCTCCCCTCCCCGGATCTCTCTACGGTCGATCAGCCTATCTCAGTGGCTGCTGAGGTGCTAGATTCTGTGTGCAGCATAACAATAGGGACACCTGTGGATAAAGTGAGTGGGTGTACCACAGAATACACACGTCACAGGCACAGAGCAGAGGGTGCGACACACAAGAATGGATGGATGGAGGCAGGTGGCTGTGTGACATATGCAGCAGATGGAATGGATGGAGATGAAGACGGTGTCAGAGACATGGATGGTGAGGTACATCAGCAAATCACTTTTGAACTGGGTGGGTCTGTGCATTTCTGCACAGCTCTGTTCAGCGGCCTCAGCTACGCGTAGGCCCACAGCTTGGTTCCCCCCTGGACAGTCACTGCGCAGTCCCTTACAGCTCTGTGCAGTCTCTATACTATGCTGTGCAGCACTGCATAGCGCTCCACAGTGCCCCACAGGTGGCTATTAAGTGGTCTTGCACTATAATCACCCTATCACCTTGTACTGCAAGTCAGACCATGTCACTATACACCATGTACTTAAAATAGGGATGACAAACCTTGGGGCCCCACAAAAGATTGAGTGATCAGGCCTGAAATGGAGTGGTGGTAGTGCAAAATGACCTGTAGGGCTGGAGGAAATGTAGTATGGGCGGCCATTGAGCAATTGGGCTTGAAAAGGGAGGCAGCGTGAAAGGAGCAGTGGGGCTTGAACAAGGTGGGGGCAGTCACTGAGCAATCAGGGTTGAAAGGAGGGATTGGCTGTCAGGTTTAGTGATTCCGCACTCATTTCCCAGTGTTCCATCACTGAAATTGACTCCTAATTGTTCCCATTCAATTTCTCATGGTCACTTTCCCATATACCATCTTCAATTGCCTCTCTAGGCTCCCATTTAATTGAGTTACCCATACACACACTTGACTTTGCCCTCCAGCTACATTGTGGCTGATTTGTTGTCTATTGTTTACTGGAAGCGCACCTCATTCTGGCAGTCCACTGTTCTTGCCTCTTTGATTACTTACAGTGGACTCCAGGTCTGTATACCTATTCTACCTCTCCAATATTATTATGGTTACTCACAGTGGACTCCAGGATCATTCTGAGTTGATCCAACCAGAGGTTGGTTGCCCTCACCAAGCTTTTTGCTCTCAACATTGGCAGCGCAAAAGTAGTGCTAGGGTGCTGGGAAACATGACAGGGGGACCGTCAAGCAATTTGGCTCGAAAAGAGGCATCAAAGGTGTGAAACCAGCACGGGGGCTCAGCGGGTGTGGCCACCAAGCAATTGGGTTCAAAAAGGGTGCTGGTGGTGCAGAACAAGCACTTGGGCTTGGAAAAACATGGCAGGAGTGGCTGTTCAGCAATTGGGCTTGAAAGAGGGTGTTTGCAGTGCAAGACAAGTGTGACAGGGAGACCATCAAGCGATCAGGTTGGACAGTAGGTATTGGTGGCACAAAACCTGAGGTGCCAGAGCTCGAAAAAATACAGCAGGGGCAATCATTAAGCAATTGGGCTTGAAAGGGGGTGTTGGTGGCATGAAACAGGCATTGGGGCTCAGAAACATGATGGGGGAGACAGTCAAGTGATTTGGCTGGACAGAGGGCATTGGCAGAACAGAATCAGCACTAGGGCTTGGAAAAACATAGCAAGGGCGGCCATTGAGCAATTTGGCTCAAAAGAGGGCATTGGCAGTGTGAAACAAGTTCTGGGGCTCAGAGAACCACAACAGGGGTGACTATTGAGCTATTATGCTTGAAATGGGGTGGATAGGGCGTGAAATGAGCCTTGGGACCTGAAAAAAATAAAACACTGCAGGGGGTCTGTCAAGCGATCAGGCTTGAATAGGAGCAGAGGGGGTGTGAAACAAGCCGTGGGGCTTGAAGGAACACAACAGGGGTTGAGCCATTGGGCTTGAAAGAGGGCGCATATGGTGTGAAATGAACTGTGGGGCCCAAAAGAACATGGCAGGGGGGGGTCCATCGAGCAATTGGGCTCAAATAGGAGCAGAGGGAGTGTCACATGCCAGATTTCCATCCACCTCCGACCCTCCGATTCAGTCCTCCAACACTCCACTTCGTTCCTCTGTTCCTCCGTTCTCTCCATTTCACTCTGTTTATATACATCTTAGTTCCACTTCATAGAGTCCTCCATGCCTGTGCATGCATAGCTCCAGCCATGTAACTCCTCCAGCTCTTGCTCTCTCACTCTCTTCATCATAGCCCATTTCCACAGCATCTGTTACCAATGCGATGTCCAACCTCCAAGTATATATAGTGTAAAGTAGCACTCTGTAAAAGCAGTCTGAATATCCACATAGACCTACTCCAGTTTTTCGCCCTCTGATCCTGCTGGTTCCTCAGAATCACTCCAATCTCCTCTGTCCACATCACACCTCTACGCTCACAGTTCGCCTCTGTAAATCTGGGACACAAATGTCAGTAAGTGTTACGATTTCCGCCCCTTTCCGTCTCTCGTAACGGACTTAGCATTCTTTTCTCTTTCTTTCGCCCCTATCTAATCTCTTTGATCTTATCTGATCACAGGGGTTCCATCTTATCTCCAACCCCCTGGATCACCAAGCGCATGGCCGCCCTCTTTCTTCCATCTCACATCGCTATGTTTCACCTTGCTTCCTCCACACATGTTTCATCTCCGTTTCATCGCCATGCTTCCATGCTTCCATTCTCCCACCGCCACAAGGCGATGTATGGTTCTCTTCCATTCTATGTGATACACGTTTCATCCTCATGTTTCACCCTTGATACGCGTCTGAGACGCATTCCTACGGACTCTATCTAGACCTATGTAGTTACGTAAGCGTTTCAGTGTGCAATATATAAACCCGGCGGACGACGACTGGAATCCCCAG
>JBBPSZ010000009.1:0-31564 GCA_038093835.1 Strobilomyces confusus
CGTTCTTCATCGTCCTGAACGATACCAAGTGCATCAACCATCAGTCCATGTAGGACGACAGCATTGGAGAACGAAACCCACGTTGACAGAGATTGAATGACGTACTTCTGGATGATAAACTCGTCTTAACACGAGATGTAGGAATTGCTTTTGAGAATCTGAATCAGAACGGTCATGGTTTTCAACAGGGTAGTAAATTGGGTCATAGATAACACGGTAGTCTGTAATATCGTAAGGGTCGTCCGGAGGACGGAAGCGCTTATGAACAACGCGTGGTATACTTCGTGGGAGTCGGGGAACGTCGTTCCACGATCACCTCCCACAACCAGATTCAATCATGGACCTACAACTCTTGCAGGATCTGAGCCAGCTCGAGCCGAACCGCACGTTGCGCTCGCGTATCGTGACCCTGGACGATCGGGACGGTCTACGAACGCACCTTATCGAAGCTCTCCCGAGTACCGCCAGCGAACCCGTGTCGCTTCCCTTGATTCTGCTGTTACACGGCTTTCCCGAGCTCGCATACTCCTGGCGTAAAGTGCTTGCTCCCCTTTCCGCAGCCCATGGTGGCTACCATGTCGTCGCACCAGATCTGCGAGGGTACGGGCGCACCGTCTCGCAACAGGACGAGTCACCCAGCCAGATTCAGTACGACGACCCGGTCGCCCCATTCCACATCCTCAACATCGCGGAGGACATTTGTTCCCTCGTCAAGGCCCTCGGACATGACTCCGTCGCCTTGCTCGTCGGCCACGACTTTGGATCCCTCGTCGCCGGCCACTGCGTCACGGCCCACCCAGACCTCTTTCGCTCGGTCGTCTTCATGAGCGCTCCATTTGCTGGGGTAGAACAGCCACCACAGCTCCACAGCTCCCACCGGGGAGACGGAGCCGATAGTGCGCGCGCCAGGGACAGTCCTCTCCCGACCCTCGCGCAGGCTGTTGCCGCGGCCCTCGCGGCTCTCACGCCGCCCAAAAAGCACTACACCGCCTACTTCGCCACCCGCGCTGCCAACGCGGACATGCTCGGAGCCGGCGAGGACGACCTCCACCGCTTCCTCGGCGGCTACTACCACATCAAGAGCGGTGCGTGGGAAGGCAACGCGGCGCGTCCCCTCCCCTGCGCGTCGAACCCCGCCTCGTCGATCGACGCGATCGCGCGCGATCTCGCGACGCTCCCCGAGTACTACGTCATGCCCGCCCGCGAGAACATGCGGGAGGTCGTCGCGCGTCATGCGGGTCACCGTTCGGACTTTGGGTGGCCCGTGGAGCACGCCGAGACCGGGAGGGTGTACGCGGCCGAGTTCGCGCGCACGGGCTTCCAGGGCGGGCTGAATTACTATCGGTCTGCGCTCTCGCCGCCGCCTGAAGAGCGCGTGGGCGAGCTCATCGCGCTTTCGGGGCGTCGGGTGCGCCTCCCTGCGGCGTTCGTTTCTGGGGTGCGCGATTGGGGCGTGTACCAGAAGCCTGGCGAGGTGGACAAGATGAGGCATCTGTTTGGAATGCAGAATGACGACTTCATACTGATCGAGGGCGCGGGGCACTGGGTACAACAGGAGGCACCCGATCAAGTGATCGCAGCGCTCATCCAGTTCCTAGACCGGGTCGAGGGGCGGTCTACTTGACGTCGCTTCACATGGAGTCGCGCCACGTCATAGTCATACCACCGCTATCCAATTTCCTGCCCTCCGTACTACACATGAATCAAGAAAACGATCGTCGTGCTAATAATACGTCATCATTAAGCGTGGACATGATACATTGAGGTGTGATGGACCAAGAATGAACGAAAACAGCTTCCTATGCAAAACAACAGATGAAACCGAACATGCACGATGTCGTAAACGGAATCTGACGCACTGAAAAAAATAAGCCTGCCGGTTAACTTAGAATCGCATCAAAAAAAGAAAGGGACGAAAGGTGCGCAGGCCCTCCGCGACTGAGGCCCACGGACCCCGCGCGCAGATCGTACCGTGCCGGCGTCTGAAGCGCGCGTTACGGGATGGGATATCACACATCACGTTCGGCATCATTGAACCGGGCCGACAGAGTAGCGCGCTCCACCCTCGGACACAGCAGGTACGACGATGCCGACGGGGGCGGCGAAGGGAGAACTTGGGGTATCAACGTGCGTGGTATTAGTTGCGATCGCCTTGGGATGGGCGGCAGATGTAGTGGGAACCAGGTTCGTCATGGAGGACACGGGACTCAGATCTGCCGTCCACGATAATCGGTTGTAGAAGCTCCGCTTTTTGCGTACGCCAGCCTCGTAGGCGGCGCGCATCGCTACGGCGGCTCCGCTGGTAGTAGTAGAGGTCGTGCGAAGGCTGGATGACGAGGATCGGGGGGCGAGGAAGAATGAAGCGGAGCCGACAGAGGGCGATGGTGATGCGGGCGGTGAAGGTTGGTCACCAAGTAGAATATCAGGTATCGCTTCGGAGGACGAGGATGAGGATGGGGAAGAAGGCGAATACGTGTGCCACTCGCCGGTGGGCTGTTGATCGTCCTGGCAGCTTCGTATAAAGGTAGGTAACGTGAGAGGGAACGATGTGAGAAAGTCTGCCAGTGATCGGGTAGGTGCGGCTGTCTTCGGGGATAGGGGCGACACTTCTTTTGAAGACTTCAATTCGATGCAGCGAGCATCCCACATGGCGAGATTCGAAGTACATTGATCGGCGAACTGTTGCATCTCTAAGAGCGCGGTAAGCGTCGAACGAGAGTACAATATAGCACCTTTCTCACCTGGGATGCCCTGCGCGGTGATATCGAGGAGCGGCTTGGCGAACGTGCTAATGAAGAATATCTGCCCTTGGACTTGAGCTAGTGGTGTCTCCGAGGGCTGTACAGAGGGTGGCAGCTGCCATAGCCTCTCCAACGATGCTTGACAATTCCACTCCGCCATCAACGCATTCGCCCAGTAATGCGATACGCCCGGCGGTCGGCTCTGTTACGTGGGTGAATGAAACGTTTGCCATGAATGTCGCAGAAACATACGGGATTGCTGATATCGGCGCACTTGATGAGTGCTTGACACAGTAGCAGTTTGCAGTGGCTCAGAGGGCAATCCTTTCCGGCCACGAGAAGACCGAAATTCTTCATGAACTCAAAGTGGACGTTCATATCAGTCGCAAGAACGATGCCCGCAAGCATTTTTCGAAATACTGGGCCCTCGTTCGGTCGATCGAGTAGACTGCCAAGACCATGGTAGCGCATGACCTGGATGAGAATTGCGTAATGCATGTGCTCCAGAGCTGACTTTTCATACACAGCTGATAGAGGTGCGTCCGCGTTTTTCTAGGGATCGGACGTCAACGATGTGTTGACAGGCACGTGGTTCCGTCATGAGAAAGACTGACCATAAACATGTTTGTGAAGCCGGGATGACCGACGTCATGGCCGATGGCCGCGATGTAAAGGGCAAATAGGTCCATATTCTCGAGGGTGGACACAAGGCGGTCTTCCCTCTTATCTGGTCGCCACGGACGAGCATCGCGACAGAGGCGGGAGACGGGAGGAACGACGGCTGCAGCACAGAGGAAAGCTTGGCATGCTTGCAGGACGTCCAGAGCGTGTTGAAAATTGTGATAAGAATTCAGTCCGCAGTAGAGACGCTGGAGGTGCTTCAAGAATATTGATATGTCATCTGTGTCAGCAACGCATGAGACGGTGGTACATGAAACGTAACGATGCACGTGAAACTGACTGAGAGAGACCCCCGTGTCAGCCTGCATGTTTTCCGTCTGAAACAGGCTCTCAAACAAAATCTGCGCACAGAACAGGACCTCGTCGTCTGGCAACTTGTGAGGTTCAAAGTGCCAGCTATCGAGACCACGAATCAAGCGTTTGCGAGTCTCTGGAGGGATCTTGATCGGCGACCTGAAAGTAACATTGAAGGGTGAGAAAATCGGGGGGCTGACGCAGACGCACGAATCTGTATCGCAGCGACCGACGGCCGTTTGTGTCTGCATGCACATTTCGCAGAGCAGTTCGGCATAGCTGGGCTAAGAGCTAAGAAGCTGAGCAAAAATATGCAGGAAACGGGCGGACCGAGTTTCTCCCTCCTGTACTTGATCCCAGCTGCCCCAGCCATGACCTAAACCCTGGTTTTCTAGTGCGAGCGCTAAACCGCCGACGTCGACGCTTCTGCGGCGACCGTGCGCAAAGTCCTCGTTGTCTAGCATCAGCGTAGAGGTCTGCGAACTAGGGAGGGTGTGGAGGTATCCAGAGCGAGGAAAGGTGGAGATACAGAGGATGAACGAGGAGTATGGACTCGGATGGGTGGATGATCTCGCCGCTCGCGTGGTTTTGCTTGACACACTTCTTCGGCTCTCGTGGCAGTCGCGTGGGCATGTTGCCTTTTCCATAACAATGCCGGCAGCCGGTCCGCTGCTAGAAGCATCACCTGACCAGCCGAACCTTGTCACTTCTCTGACCTCGACATGGACCGAATACTGCGGCTGCAGCGATCCGCGTTGATCTTCCAGCGATGCAATTCCGAAGTTGAAACGACGCGACATCACTTGGGGCAAGCGAACAGTCTGAGAAGCGGGCAAGAATTCTGTTGTGGTCGGAACGCACGCCTTCGAGTCGGTCCACGCACTAGCCTAGGCTTTGATCACGTCCACGTCCTGGACCCTCCCCGAGAAACAAGTCCGCAGACGCTGGCCCTGGCCTGTTTCACCTGTCTTCACACGTGTGTTTCACCTGGCCAAACGTGAGTTGATGCTCAAGACATGTTTCGTCGTCGCGCCGCCCGAGCACGTTCGTGCCGTGTCGTGCCGGGCAACTGTTCGGATGGAGCTCACCACTCCCTCTTGCCGTCTACTGCTCTCAGACGTGAGCACTGCGGGAATATCCATATCTACGACGTATGTACGACCCCTGCTGACAAGCACCCCACCTGCAAGTACGCTCCACTCACCTCTCTATGGTAGAGATGGCTATCGACTCAGGGTGCAGCTTTCTAGGAAGAACATAATCTCCCACCCACGCTGAACATGACCTTTATCTCCCTTCGGAGTTATTAGCCGACACAATTATACCTCATCTGTACGCTGCTGAATAACCTGTGTGCACTGATAAAGCCTCGGTTGGTGATGTTCACCTCCTATATGCGTTTGATCGGGCATACGTTGATATTAAAACGGGGACTTACTCGACTCCGTTTCCTCTGCAACCTTCTTGAAGGAAGTGCAGACATGACGGATGCATGAGGACTGACCTCAATACGATAGGGATGAGACTAAACCAGTGACTATGCTCCGGGTTCACGTTTCGTTTGTTCGTGGTGAGAGCGGTCTATTACATATTGCGTGTCCGTTGAGTCTTCTCGTCACGAATTGTGATGGTTGTTATCCAGAACATGAATTCGTCATCTTTGCCTGTGCAAATTCGCATCGATGCTGATATCTCCCTGTTCTTTTTCACCACTGTGGAATTCGGTCCTTTTCCGACCTTTTCAAGTGTTCCACAACAGGCTGAACTTAGAGGTCACGCTCGCAGGGAGTTGATTTTATCTGTAACAGCTGCCGACTTTAGGGAGCATGGCTACCACACACACTATCTCGTGTACATGCGGTGGCTGCCTTCGGGCGTAATTTGGAAATATTGGTGTTAATGATCTTTGACAAGGAAGGAACGCGGGTTGAATGGTCCCATCAGCCCGCATAGCTGGGCCAGAGATCTGGCTCTTCCACAGCAATGCACAAAACTAATCACTCCATTTGACTGCAGCACAGTGGAGCACACCGTCAGGATGTTAGCCGTCTGCACCCCCCGTTGTGCGCAACTGACAATCCTGGTTTCATCCTGGAGCAATGTATCCTCATGTCCCGTTATCTTCTTACTATGCGGCGATCGAACTCACGCCGTATCGCCGGGAAGTTCGACGTGCAATGTCACTTAGTAATTTACCAGTCATCGTTCGTCATTCAAATCGATCTTTGTGTGGGGAAGTTCTCCCATGGGTGGGACTTCGTCATTGTGGGCTCCCCCGCCGGAGTCTACGTGCCCAATCCGTACGTCAAACTTGAAGAGTCATCGCGTGCTCCAACGAGACGAATGCGTGCGCTCACCCCTGAGTCCCAGTGAGAAAGCGTAATATGGGGAAGCATGTGGGGCTATGCCGGTGCAGTCCGTAGCTTTCCGTGTATGTGCATACGAAATGGGCACTATCATAGACTTTGATTCCATGTCATTGTATGTACAAATGCTCGAGGATATGCCAATAGTATCCATAGATTCACATATGATCACGCCAGAGCTGAAATGCTCATATGCACGGTATGCCAATCTATGCCCCACCATACCATACTGTCCACCCGCCCCATCCCCGTTCCCGTTCCCGTCCCCCCCTCCCTTATCCCCTCTCCGCTCTGCTCCTCACGTTATTATACATGCTAAGCCACATGCATCGGTAGAGCGGCAACCTTGCTAATTACCTCTGCTGTTCCGTTCTTCCAAATGCCATCCGAAACCTGTAGATAATCCTGTGTTAGATGAAAGTATGAGAGCTAATATAATATACCTACCAGCTTAGTGCCTCGTCCTTGTATCTCTGCGAGAAACTAGATTAGTATTTAATGAATACGCTACTGTCAAATGCACGTACCACCTTCAGTTCTGCAGAGAGGGAGTCGTAATAGGTCGTGAATTCTTCTTGTGTTCCTCCAGACGATATCTATTTGAGCCATCGGTGCACGCAAATAGTGACTCCATGGTCCGGCCTGAAATCCCTTAGCTGGCAAGGCCTGGCCCGGCGGGCCGTGCTAGGGGCCTCTGGAATTTTACGAGAAGCCCCGAAGCCCTGGACCCAATGACCGTCGGTTTCTTGTTATTGCCTAGTGGACATGAAATGTTTGAATACAAACGAGAGCGACATACCGGTGTTCTCGTCTGGCGAATATACAAGTCCACTGCCTCCCTCTCCGTGAGCGTTTTCTCGGTTTCAGAGAGCCGGATACCGGATTTGCTACGTCGATTCCTGTAGAGTTGTTCATCATTGGATTGAAAACCACAGACGAACCTAAGTTAACTCATGTCACTCTCTTCACACACATGAGCAATGGCGCTCGAAATGGAATGGTACGGGCGCTGGGCAAGCGTTCGGGCTTGAATAAATGCGGCTGGAGTGACAGGTAAATGGTGATGAGACGGTGAAAGCATTGTAGGAGCGCTCAGACTCAAGTAGACAAGGTGGGGGCGACAGACAAACCTTGCGAGCTTGAATGGACGCGAAAGCGGTGGTGCCAGAAAATGCATGGCGAAGGTGTTGGGCGAGCGTTCAAGCTCAGTTTAACACAGCGGGGAGAGCGACGGGACCTGCAAAGGGACGGCAAAGGCGCTTGGTGAGTATTTGGGCTCGGTTTGACACAGCAGGAGCGACGGGAGAGCGACAGCGCCAAAAAAATTGATGGCAACGGCATTGAACGAACGTTCAGGCCGAGTGGACATGGCGGGGTAACGAGGGAGTGGCGGTGCCTAAAGAGGGAGGGCGAGGGTGTTGCGTGAGCGCTAAGTCATGAGCGGGATTGCGAAGACGGTGAAGAGCATTGCATGTCAATCCAATGCCGTCGTCTAGCGAGGCATTTCGGAGCGCCTGGATGAACGATAGGTCGCCAATGTGTTTTGGCAGGGTAGCGACACGTGCAAGTTCATCCAGGTCGAGATCAGCAATCCTTGTGTTGCCTCTATGCGGGATATCGGGAGAATCTGCCTACCATGATCAAGGCCACGGTCCCGGCCACCATTCTGGGGTCTCAGTCTTCATCACCATTGGGCCTTGCATCAGCACCACGGTGGTTGTGGTCATCCTGGGGACGATAGACGCCTAGACGTCCTCCTATGAGACTCGTTGACATCATCGACAGCTAGTCGCCTCGAACCTATACCAGGGGGGGCGTTTTCTTGTTCTTCTGATCGATTCCGTCTCTGTGTAACGCTAGCACCCTGTATGAAGGCACAAACTGTTCTGAACATCCTGCGAGACGTACCGCTTCCTTCTCGTCTTCACTTGACGCCTCACGAAGACGTCGCCGCCAAGTTTTCAGTGCGTTCAAGGGCTTCCAAACGCCTTTGCAACATCGAAGACAGACGCACCAGTATGCCGTTGGTTCTGACATGGACGTGCATGAACGTTCGTGCAGAGGGGAATGACGAGATCAAACCGAAAGTAACTTGGATTACTGCAGGCGATGGTCGTGCATATGGCTGCTATGAGTAACTATGTGGGACAAGGAAGCAGACAACGCCTATGTTGACGATAGTTTGGCCTAGTTCCCCATTGCTTACATATCATCAAATAGCTGCACTTAGCAGCCCATATTACGGTTTCTCACTGGGGTTCAGTGGGCAACGCTGGACATTGATGTCGCCCCAGTCTGCCCTCTGTCTTCAGGACGCTTCGCTCACCGGAGGCCAGCAGGTCCAACGTCTTCGTACGTACATCCAGTCTCCTGCGTCCTCGTGTCTAACGACGCCCGCAGTGTGACGTCTCGATCAACATCAAGCCTGCCGGCCGCATTGTGATCAAGCTCTACGACGCTGTCCCGCTCACGGCGCATGGTCGAAACAAGATCATCAAGGGATGCTCATTCATCTCAGAGCCCTTTGTCTTGTTTAAGCGTGTGTCGGCAGAGCAACCGTCGTCGTACGAGAAACTAGCAATTTACGTAGATGGTGTCCTCTGTCAAATGTTAGCTGCCGCTCGGTCTCTTGTGGATGTAGACCAGCCACGCCCTAGTACGTGCGGTCACATTCTCTGCGAATGGCGAGTGACCGGCCACGGTTCAACGTTCAAGCGTGGCAAGGAAAGCGCTATGTCACGACGATGAAAGCGAAAAATGATACAGAATCATAATCTCCAGTCTGTGGTGGCGTCCGAGAACGGGCGGTGGATCCCTGCTGCAATAGAATGAACGAGTCTCCGCATCGTACAATGCAGCCACAGTTTGGGTCCAGGTAAGTGCACCACAACCGGAGATATCCGGTCCCGTATGTTCCACGGTCACCAGTCTAACTATCTCTGCCCGTGCCCACCGAGTCTCCACCCCTCCTTTACGTTCTCCTCCAGGCCACGCAGGTTACAGACCACCCACACTGACATGCAGCAGTCCTCCCCTCGTGGCGGAGGATACCGCACACACCGCCCTCAACCTCTCGCACTGCAACTGGGGCCTCAAGAATGCAATCGATAGCGCCAAGTACCGTTCGACCTAGAAGCTTTGGGTCGGCGCCGTTGGAAACACCACCGACAAGCTCGGCCAGGGTCTGCGCGACAGCATCGACCTGTGCATGCGCCAGCTGTGCTCCAGCGTTGCCGTCTGGATCTGGACGCGGAGTTCGAGAGCTGCTCCAACGAATGTTGTCACCAAGTACGTCTCACCTCACTTCTGATCACGAGTGCCGACCAGCGTGATCCAGGTACTTTGGCCATACTTGCATTATGCAGGGACGGGCCCCCCCAAAGATCAAGCTCTTCTACGAGTGCTCATTCAAACATCACATGGCCATCGGGGAGCGTTTCGCAGAGGTCATCATCGCGAACTATCACGAGGGCTCACCTCGTACTCCTCCCGCCCTTTTCCACGCCGACCAAAAGCTTACCAACACCCCGATCTGCATCTTCCTCCACACTGCCTTCCGATGTGCGAGTCCCTTTTACGCGGTATCCCTCGCAGCCGATCTCGTCGGCTTCCAAACCGCCAATCACGCCCATCACTTCAGACCGGCCATGAGCCGCATCCTCGTGTTCGAGGCCCTCGCAAATGGCATCCAGGTCAACGGCACCTCTGGTGGCGGGACCAGCGTTCCCGAAGATCGCTTCGTCGACGTTGGCGACTTCCCCGTATTGACGTCGTTAATGCACTCCAGGAGAAGAAGTAGGTTTACTTTTTTGTCAGTCAGCCCCTTCGTCGGGTCCGATGACGGGCACTGGCGGCTGGCCGGAACAGACATGAACCCGACGTCCAGTACTGGGTTCAGCTCCTGAGGCAGCAATATGTGGGCGTGAAGATGATCGTCAAGTGCGACAAGCTCGACAAAGTTCAGGTAACGTGGCCCGCGCGTTGACGTTGTGCGTCGCCTTCATGCGCGACCGTCACAGGCGTGAGGCACAAGATCGAGGCTTTCAAACGGTTCTTGAAGAAGAACTTTGGAGGGCAAGGTAGTGTGTTCGTGCGCTTGATGGACCACATGACTCATCTGTCCTTAGACCGCAGGTCGTTCTCATTCAGATCGTGTTGCAGACCATGGCAACCATTTACTGAATCTGAACGTTGTCACGAAGGCGCATCGTGACAAGATGGATTGCGGTATCTGCCTTGTACTCCCCAATTGGAAGCTCCGAGGGAGAATTGTGCTTGGCGGAACTGGCATGGTTTTGGACTTACAGCCTGGTGATTTTGTCGTTTTTCGTTCCTCGGAAATCACCCACTTCAACCTCCACTATCTAGGTAGGCCTTAAGGTAATCCTCATTTCTTTCCTTATCTGACACTTAAACTGTAGGACAGCGAGCGTCTCTGGTACTCAGTACCGACAAACACATGGCACGTTGGGCAACTGATCGTAACGGTTGGGGGCATCATAACGTCCATCTTCAGTAGTCGCATAGCTACCAGTTTCGTTCACACCGGTACGAGCAGTGAAGGCTGCCAAGACGTCGGCGTTCTCGATGCGAGACGAGTACATAGAACAAATTATCTATCGATTGGACTGATTTGATCGCCGAGAGTACGCCGCCATTCGTGGGAGGGCTAAACGTCCGGAGTCGTCGCTCATCAGTCTTCTTGTCCGCCGCCCGCGCTAGCAACTAACTTCGCCTGCGAACGCAGTTCTGAGAACCAGATGCGCCAGCAGTCGTCGTTGACGCTCGTGGAGGCTTTGATGCGGGCGAGGGCGACTCGATCATATTAGTATGATCGCCCCCCTCGTCTCTAAAATCGTTTCTCGTCTGGTATAAGCACTATGAAAACAAGGATCGGGATATAGTTACGAGCGTTCGTTCCGTCGTGTCCAAGTATCGCTACTGCTGCACCGTCAAAGCCACAAAACCCATAGGTCCGAGCGTAAACCCGTTCAACATCACCTCCACGAGCCCGCTCGTGAACACCGTCGACGTCTGGTTCACGTAAAACGTGTTGGTCGCGACCATGAGCGTCCGCATCCTAGAGGCCGCCCACGTCGCCACCGACCCACTCTTGGCCCGTCGGCGCGCGCGCCCAGCACCTGTTTCGTACGGGGCCCTCCGACTGATCGTGGAAAAAGACGCGACCGCACTCACTCGCCGTCTCAAACGCTTGCGGGATCGTCAGCACGGCCTTGGTGCGCTCCCAACCCAACACCTCCCAGCCGGTACTTGAATTCCGCCACGCGATCGCTAATGCCAAAGAACGATCCGACGCCGCTGTCGGCGGGGACCTGGGTGCCGTAGTACGTCAAGTTGGGCGGTACGCCGGCCGTCTGCCCCCGCGGGGGATGCTCGCGCAGTCGTCGCAAATGCAATCCCTATATTCGGACGTGCGACGGTTCCACTTGGTGGAACACATGACGTTGTTTGCGATCATGTACACGTCTAGCATGACGTAGTCTATGCCAGCAACGTACTCGGTGAGTGAAATAGTAGTCGGAGCAATTGAGGACGAGACTGATGGGATGGTACCCATCTTCCTCGTTAATCTCATTATAGGCGATCGCGGTCGCGTTGAGCGGGTCAGAGGTGCCGTCGGGCTCATCATTGGTGCACCAAAGGAGGAGGTTGGGGCGATTTTTGAGCGCATTGACTTGTTCGATGACGGAAGTGTAGTTCACGTAGGTATATCGCATGTCGTACATGAAGTACAGCCTAACCTCTTGCATTCTATCCGACAACCATGTTCAGGGCGGTCACGTTGTCAAAGTCAGGAATCGGATGTATCCGTCGTCGGCGTCAGTATTGGCTTCCTCTCGGCGAGAGCGTACGTACGATCGTGAAACTGTGGACAGACGTGAGCGACGGCGTGTCAAAGGTCGGACGATGGAACCTGCTCTTTCAGCTCGTCGATGACAGACAGGTCGGTCAAGTACCCGTCGAAGTCGGTGTAAAATCCGATGGGGAACACGGGTTCGTAGTCCCCGCAGAGTCCAGTGGCGGGTTTAGCCGACAGCGCGCCCGTTCGAAGGTCCATCTTGGTCACCGACCTGTTGGTCGGGTTGGGCAACACGGGCAAGGCCGTCGTTGCCGAGAACATCTGAGAAGCGTACGCTGCGTCGCACGATGCCCTCGAGCCAAGAATTGCAGCTCGTACCGTGGACGCGTTCAGCAGGACGGACGCGGTCGTGAGGGTTCAGCCGACCAAGCTGACCGTCAGGTTGAGCTTGGTGTCTTGGGTGGAGAGTTCGATTGGTGCTGCGTTGGCGATCTCAGAGTACACGACCGGCATGTCGACGAAGATGATCGCGGGGTGCGAGACGTCTTCGGCGAGGTAGGGCCGGATGGCAGGCGAGCACCTCAGAGAGAGGAGGGGATTCGAGGATGAGGAAAGTTGCCTCGGGCGTGGCGGGTTGCTGCGAGGACTTGCAGGGCTTCCGGCACCTGGAGAACGTCAAGGCCATGAAGTTCGCGGTCGAAGACGACCCACAATGTTTGCGCGGGAACACCTGTTGGGGGGGTGTGCGCAGAAGAAACTGGCAACAGCGGCGAGGCGACGCATGTTCAAGGAGAGTATGCAGCAAAGAGAGAACGGTCTGAGCGAGGCAAGTGGAAACCAACCATGGCAAACGGTGGAAACACTAGGGTGAGTGGGCACGAGCGAACTGGACCGGGCTCTGTGGGGCGACGACGTACGAGTACAAGGAGGAGCCTGTGGCGTTATGTTACGCCATAAGTCTTCGTATTCGGTCTGAGGAACCGCCGGTCACGGTCGCGCACAGGTCGTGACATCAACCTCGAGATTCTTCGCGTCGAGGGATACAGAAAATTCTGCAACAAGATTTTCAACGCCACCAAGTTCGCGATGCTCAAGTTTGAACCCGATGATTTCGTCCCTCTTGACGTTGCCAAAGGTGCTATCTGGGAACGTCACAGCCAGTGAGGTAGAAGAAGTTGGACTCTTGACGGAACGCGAGCTCGCGGTGCGTGTCGTTGCGGTAGGGGGTGACGCCGCTAGCGAGCAATAGCGCCTTTAGGCGGTGAGCGAACGACGAAGCGTCGCTAGACGTGACGCGCACCTTGGATCTGTCCGCTGGAGACAGTGACTTCAACGTGTCGAAGGTCCTGGCAGCGTGGTCCTTTGCTAGATTCCGAGGGACAGACGCTCAGCATGCACATGGGCCGAAGGCCCACGATTCCCGAAGACTATGAATGGCATTCATAAATCGTGGACGTACCTGGATATTTTCCACTCAGATTTACGCAGGCCAACCTTGAAAGCTTGAAGCTTGATCATAGTGAGTAGGGTCCGAAGGAGGAACCGGAAATGCGGGTTATGTAAGGGCGGTGCCGTTCTTCCGAGAAGTTAGAACGATGGGGCAGGGGGTTCGACTCCCCTTGGGCGTATACCCCCATCTTGTCGAAACCTGGTGAAGGTGTCGTATGTCCACGGCCCGAAAAGTAGCTCTGGAGCACGATAAGGGCTGCGCATGACACGAGAGCGTTAGGAACTTCAGGGGGTGCGCAAAAGACGACTACGTACCCGGTCGACGCCTCAAAGTACATGCGGGCTGAAAATTCGGGGCACGGGTCCCTCGCGTTCGCGGAACGATCCTCCCCCCAAAGTCGACAAGTTGCGCATGAGCGTACGGACTCGAGAGGACGTTGCCCGGTTTGATGTCTCGGCATGCGATTCGAACGTTATCGCTGTGGAGGCAGCTCGTGCCACAGAGGATCGATTTGGCGAGGATGACGAATCGGACCTCGCGCGGAGTGGGTGAAAGTGAGGGGGTGCTTCCAAGGGAGATGATGGAGTGCGGGGAGAATCAGGAGGACTGAAGGAGCTCGTCGACGGGGTAGGCATTTACAAGCTCAGACTCTGGGATCTTCGAGGCGATTCAGTTTTGATCAGTGGGATGGTCTAGGACACGGGAAGCGAATAGAATGAAGCAGCTACGTTTGGATGCGAGACGGAGGTGAGAAGGTGGACATCCTTGATGATATCGTGAGTCTCTTTGGTGTGGGTTTTGGTGGACATCTTGGCTGCGATGAACCGAGGACCGGATTGGCGGAGGAGAGGAGCTGGCAGGTGTGCGGGTCGACGACGCGGAACCGAATGATTGGAGGTCGGCTGGGAATGCGGGCATGAGGTGAGGAGAAGCGGTGGAAGCGAGGCTTACCACCGACGCCACACATGCGGGCCTGTTTTGGCTCCTGTCTGACGGTGAGCTGGTATTCTCTTGTGATAGTTGATGGTTGGTTGATGGTTGTGATGGTTGAGCATGAGCAACTTGGGATATCAGGAGGAGGAAAGGTTTAGGTTAGATGCCTGGTCGCGTTCGAACCGAGTTGGCGTCCTCATGTCGCCCAACCGGTTGCCAGGTTCGATGACCCCATTCGTTGCTGAAAGAGAAACGAACGACCGAGATCAGTCTCCCCTGTCCGAGCGCGAGAAAGTCGACGACGTACTCCAGAGTCCACACGGCGAGCTCTCGACGCGACCGGGATGCTGACCGTCTGCGATTGGCCCGCCCTAGAGCCCACACCACGTCAGCGAGACCGCACGACGCGCAGTCGAGGTCTGAAAAACCACTCATGGGACGTCGACCTTGTTGAAAACTGCTTGTTCGGCGTGGCGTGACGACGGAGCTGAAGAGATCCGTCATATAGACCTGATCGAGCAACGGATGCTGACGTCAGCTTCGAGAAACGCGGACGACGCCCAAAACGGACCTGGACGACCTCCTTTCCGTTCATGGCGCCGCTGTTGTGAACGGTCGCCGTCACGTTGAAGTCCTCGTACGTCCCGATCATCGAGGACGACAAACCCGAGTCAGAGCTGATCGGCCGTGTGAGTACGCGCGAGCGCGGGAGCGAAGAACGTGACGCACTAGTTGAACGTCGTGTTGTCATCGTAAGTCACCTTCCCGCGCATCAAGTTCTTTTGACGGTCTCTTTTGGATGCGTTGGACGAGGCCCTATATTCCTAGACCTTTCAAAAGTAGGCCGACTTGGTTTCGGAACCATTGGCATTGACCCACGTTTTCCTAGTCTGGTGGCCTAGCAGTGTTCTGTGAGGGCTGTATCGTCACACTTAGGTGTGACATCTGGCAGTCTTGGTCGCACCATTCCTACCCCCAATCATGTAGCAGATACACCCCCTCTGCCATACTATCTGTTCGTCGCGTTCCTCGCACTTTGAGGATGCGCGCTGATCGGAGGTGGAACATACTAGGCACTGCACCGCTGGCATTGGGGTGATGCTCATAGGGGTCGCTTATTGGGCAGGGTGGCATGTGTTGTTACCCAAGCCATATAAAGAGACCCTCGAAGATGGCACAGTGGTGACCTTGGTACGTTGCCCTGACACGTCCACGAGGGCGTCAGATTAACCTACATAACATGGCATGTACATGTATGCATACCGTATCAGCAGTACCAAACGGAAAACAGTGTTGAAAAAACTGATAGATTCAATGGTTCCACTGTTCATGAAACCTAGATTTTACTTTGAGATGCTGCAGAAGTCAACATGTCTGTTCTTCGGCTAGCTGGAAAAGGCCACATGTCGACGGCATAACTTATGACAGCCGGTCACTGTGTGGCACTGCCTTCTGATTTCATGCATGGTCACCGCTACTTTGGTGCAAAGATTCTACAGGCCGTAAATGTGGCTCAAAATTTTATCCCTCTTACAGAAATAATGCTCGATTTCATTGTAGAAGAGCGATTTTAAAAATACTTTAAAATGAGCGAGAAAAAAAAAAAAGGAAGCAATTGGTTGGCTGCCGCCCACTGGTCATACCGTTGAATCCCTGACTTCATTCATCCTAGACTGGCAGCAGAACCCTATCAAGGGGCGAGCGAGTTCTTGACGGGGGTGCATCATGGGCTGCGGGTCTTCCGTAAGTCTCCGCCGCTCCCCGCATGACCTAGTACCCCCTGATTCAGGTTTCTCTCGGCGTCCAAACGTCCCAGGACATGGTCATGTGGGAGAATTCGAGTCATGCGACCTGGCTTGCTGTGAGACGCCCGCTCTCGTCTTCGCGCTCCGTAAGCTGCGATTTTTTTCATCCGTTTCGCACCCGCCATTGTCTAGGAACGCCAGTTCGAACGCTCACACGTCTGCGCGTCCCTTTGGAGCGGGGTCTTAGAAGTCGCTCGCGAAGGGCCCGCCTGTGGGTGGAATTCAGGGGTGATGTGGAGGGGAGAGCGCGTGTTTGACTCAGCATCGCTAGCAGCGTCTGGTCGCCGCACATCCGAGTTGCTCCAAGAAAGTCAGCCCATGTCCAATTTCTGGTCTCGGACACCAGTCAGGGTCTGCGCTCCTCGTCGGTCCTACTAGTCTTTTGCGAAAAAGCTGCCGCTGTTCTTGGATGAGGCGGGTGTCTCTAAAAAGCGCACACCATGCACATATATGCGTCGAACTGGTTCCTCGTCCAGGTGAATCAGGATCTGTCACCTTCGAGACTAGAGGTCCGAGCGGCGCTCTGACCATACTAATTCAATGCACGGTGCTCGCGTCTCGTATCGCCGATGCGGTCGGTCCTTGCGCACTTCTCTGCTGTCGGCGGATTTGAGCTTACGGAGATGCCAAAGTCGACGATCTTGGGGACGGCGTTGCTCAGTGACTTGAGTTAACCGACAACGTGTGCTTTCAACACCCTCGAGTCCTGAATCGCGTCTTCCAAGCGTTTCGTGAGTTTCCTGTTTACGGTCGCCAGTTCCCGTTAGACGGAAGAAGGGAACCGGGGTGCTGACCTGGATAACACCTTTGCGCTCTTGCATTCACCGAGAAGCCTCTGCAAAGGAGCTCGACGTCCGGATCGTATCCGCCCATGTCGAGAACGACTTCCTCGTCTCGCAGGATAGTGGCGACGGACGTCTTCATAAGAGATCGAAGCCGTGAACGCGCCGAGATCGAGGTCAAATGAGCGAGCGTATCCTAATTCGCGTTCACCCAGATCGTGATCAAATCCGCTGAAGTAGGTCTCGGCGAGATGGTCGAATTGGGCTTGCAACCTGTGATGCGGGGATCGGTGGCCAGTCTTTTGTCATGCATGAAATACTCACTTGACGACATCGCTGATGAACTCCATCTCGCGGAACTCGTCGCGTCTCAGGAGATCGACGTGCATTTCAATGTGTTTCTCTATAGGAACGATTTCGGGGTAAATGCGGCCGATGTTCAGGAGTGACACTGGATCACATCAATGAAAGATAGCAGCGAACCGCTTACAGAGTACGTCCAGACTTGCAGCACGCCTTCTCATCTACAATTCCATGTCATGCATGTGAAATTTGGCTGAGGCAGATACACACCTCGCAAATACCAACCACAGTCTCGGAAACATCGCCGTTGAGAGACTCCGGGAGTCCATTGGCCTGTCCGACGACGGTATTGATGAGGTTGATCTTCAACCCCATTCGTTGGAAGAACATGTAACAGTTCGTGGCGTTGCTATCGTTCTTTACGTAGATTTGGGGGCAGGTAAGGCTAGATCAGTGGAACTTGAGAGGTTTATCAAGGACGACGTGGACCTCGGCATCACCTACATGATCCCAAGCATTTCCCGGCTTTCTAGTTTGCATACCTCGAGCTTGGCCATCTTTGCTTAATTCTTGGCGGCGGAGGACTAAAGTTTGAGGTTAAGAGACATCAATGCTGCCGTTTGTGACGCAGCCGTGGCAGAATCGTACTGCGCCGTTTGAGTCTGCGTGCGCAGGTGATCAAGTTCACTGGACAGTATGGTTAGAAAGGATCGCACGAGTGTCGTGAATGGAGGTACCCTAAGGTTGGAGGACGAGCTCTCGGAATTGCGTGATCGTACTCTCCAGATTTTGGCAGGCATCTTCCAATGTCGAAATCTTTGCAAGTGTTCTCGAATTTGGATGTCTCTGGAATCTGTAGGCCGAAGTTATGACCACCACGCTGATCACACGAGAGCATGAGCTATACCAATTTCTTCCTGCGAGGCTTTCTCTGTCTCAATGTGATTTTCTTCCAGCTCGTCGTTGAGCTCTTTGAGAGCCTCAAGGTCGTCGATGGTGATATGCATCTCTTCGATCTTCTCCCCGAGCATGAGGTTCCGCTCAGTGAATTGTATGAGCATCTCCTCCACCCCGAGTGCGCTATCAAGTTGAGCTTTCAGGTCGTCAATCTGCGTTTCGGCGTTAAAGAGCTTGATGAGAGTC
This sequence comes from Strobilomyces confusus, assembly GCA_038093835.1. Taxonomy (NCBI): domain Eukaryota; kingdom Fungi; phylum Basidiomycota; class Agaricomycetes; order Boletales; family Boletaceae; genus Strobilomyces; species Strobilomyces confusus. The sequence goes on from JBBPSZ010000009.1 coordinate 18,320, forward strand.
GTTTCGTACTGTCCTGTGGCGTGACAGTACGTCAGAAGAAGCATAGGAATATGTGAGGAAGAGACCTTGTAGATCATCGATACCGGTAATGTCCTTTTCCATTTCAGCGATGCGGTGGCACTGTTCTTGCTCGGTTTGCTGTCTCGAAGACTGAGTGGGATGAGAGACCCCCACGGAACGACAGCAGCAGGTCGCCTACTGAATGAGCACCTCCTTCAGACATTTGTTCTGTTTCTCGAGTTCGATGTAAGCCAGGGAAGACTTAGCGTCGGCTTCACCATCTTCCTCGGTCGCTAGGTCGTCATCAATGTCGTCCGTATTCCGGCATATCCACGCACTCACCACCGCCGTCCTGAAGCACCTGCAGCCCGACCTCGAACTGAGCCAGCTTCTCCTTCACCTCCTCGAACTCCGTCTGGGCCAACCCTTCTCCTTGTCCAACATGGCCATCTCCAACTGCTCCTGGGCGTCGATACCCCTGGTGTCGGAGAGCTGCATGAGCTGTTGCACGTCGGCCAGCTTGCGTCGGGTGGCGATGAGTTCGGTCTGAAGCTAGTTCAGCTTGGCCTGGAGTTTGGGACGAAGGGCGATGAAGGCCTCGGCTTCAGAGAGACGTGTCTCGAGCTCACGGACGTGTTGTGCATCGTCAGCTCGTTTCGCCTCCATGACGCGCATGTACGCGCGCAGCTCTTGAAGCTTGACATCTTCTGCTGTGCGCTATGAGGGCGGGGCGGCGTGAGCAACAGCGAGGATCGAACAAAGGAGAGACGCACGGCAACAATTGGGGAAGACGGCACTCTCGATACGGAGACGGCTCGGGTGTGTCCCGACTTGCTGGCAAGGGAAGGGGTGGCGCTCAACGGCGCACTGGCCAAGGAAGGCATCTGCGTGATTTGAGAGAGAGGCGTGAACGAAGGGGGTTCTGGGATGGGGGATTGGTGAAGAGGTCGTGACTGCGGTTGAGGCGAAGAAGTGAGAGGAGCAGAGGGCGACAAGATCGTCGTTCTAGCCACGGCGATCGAGGGTTGGTTTCGCAGGGCTGGGGCTGCCGGAGCCGTCATACGCGTAGACAAGGAAGGGCTCATAGGGATATTGTCTAGGGTTGACTGATGCTTTTGTCGGAGGTCGTTTAGGGGACTACCGTGCTGCTGTACGACTCCCGACGAGCGCGGGAACCAGGAGTGACTCCTTGGTGGCGGTGCAATCAGCCAGTCGCTGATGAGTACCAGCCTAGTCACTGCCCAAGGTTTCACTAAACGAGAAAGTGCCGGTTACCCTTGGCCCGGGTTCCGCTGCCTCTCCCGAAAAAATCGCTGCCGCGCTGGACTCTAGTGGCGAAGGACAGGATTCACACGGCGGAAATAACGTCCGTGTGGGAAAGCAGCGCACCTGCAGCGGTCAGTACCGCACCGGCTTTAAAACCTGTAGCTCCCAACACAACTCTGATTGCCATGTGCATCGCTGGTCTCAGACTCCCCTTCTCTTCACGCTAATCCATCAAACCCCTCGTTGTTCTGACCACGGAAGACTACCTCCGACACACCATTGCCACGACCCAACGCATCGCCGTCATCGCCAAGTCCAAGAGCGGCCGTGTCCAGCCCGAGTCCATGCCATCTGGCGTGCTCTTGTCTTCTTCGTCCCGCCCCTTGTCTACGTCGTCGCGTTAGGCCTCAGCGGGCTCTAGCCGCCCGAATGGATGATGAGGTTTGCGTTTCCGGCTCTCAACGTGATGTGGAAGCACGCGGCAACGGTGGCGGCTAGCCGCGATCGAGGGTTTGGTGGACAGGGCGTTTGCGCATCTGGGCGACCAGCTGCATCCCATCTGCGTACGTCTTTCGAACATCCTTTTCAGATCGTCCCTGACCTGTGGCACTAGCGTCGCGAAAAACCGAGGATTGTCACAATGGGTCCGTGCGCGTGGGTTCGCCACTCAGGGTATAGGCATTTCCCTCCGAGGGCGAGTCGACCGTGGTCTGAGGCGTCACAGCAGCCGCGTTTGCTGTCAAATCGTCCACCGAGGCACATCTCCTCGTTGAATCGCTAGCGGGCACGGACTGATGGCGGATGTTCCAGGAGAACTTGATTCTGAAAGACAACGCTGTCAGGGACGTGTATCAACTATATATGAAATGAGTTCACGTGAGAATCATCCCATATGTGTGGTAAACTGATGTTGCCCCGCTTTTGTCTTTCCATGCACTGTAAGGTCTACATTTCTAGCACCCCTTCCGGTTGAATCCATCTGCGTGTGCTCGAGCAACACGTCGACCCTTTCATTCGCGACCTATAAGTGGTGACACCACTCGGAAATTCCCTCGCCAGGCATCATATTCAGCAACTCGCCGCGCGGTGTCATAATCCCTCACGGGATCCCTTCATCTGGGCGAAATGCACATGACGCAGACGGCTCAAGGGGTCGTTTTCGCGCAAATCAATCCTGCGCTCCGTGTGGATGACTTGGCTGACGACTAGATCAGCGAAGCTGCAGGGCGAGCTGCGCATCATCGCAAGACAATGAATTTCGGACTTCATTTTACCGGTGTTCCGTATCGCCTGTGAGTGTCAGAATATATGCTAATAACGGCAGAAAAACAAACGACTGCCCGTGAGGTGCCACGACGATCAGCCGCATCTGATCTATGACTCGGCCGTTGAGCGCTCCAGACCTGAGAGTGCAGAAAACAGCCAACCCGTTTCCCCTGGTTGAGCAGATCGGCCCAGTCATGAGTCATGTCTGGGCATATTTCCCGTGCCTTTGAAGTTGTCCGAGTAACTACAGTTGGATGGAAGCACGCGCTCGCAAAGGTCGCGCATCAAATGCTGCTGCTGATGAAGGGCCAAGCTGTGCCAGTCAGCTTCAGTTGAAGGTCTGAATAGTGCAAAAGATATTCGTTCAGTCACGACAGAGGAGATGGGTACGCGGATGCTCAACAGAGCAGGAGCAACGACAAACAGCTCTTTCTGCGAACGACTTCTACGCTGAGATCAGTGATCCAGTGCTTAGATATCGACGTCACGCAACGACTGATCCAAGTTCATGGCGCGACATCCTATCTTCCAGGCAGTGGCCGGAAAGAGCAATCACTTGGACCATTTCCTCGCGAAATCATCATCACCTCGAGTTCAAACTCCTTCAGCGCCACTAGCTACCGCCGTGTGACTCCGTGCTCTGTACACTCAGACAGCCTAGACCGTGCCGTCAGAACGAAAAAAAGAGGAACAACGCCGCCCCGTCGACCCATCCCGCCGTTTTAACGCCGTTATCACTCCTCGAAGATGAAACTCTGCTACGAGGCTCCCGCCCACAGGTAGCGTACCCGGTAGCCCTTTGCACAACTAAAATAAATCCAGGTGATTATGAAGCTGTAAATTCGAGCTAGATAAAGCACCCCGCCCAGAGGGTAAATGACAAACAATGGGCACGTGGTATTTTTTTCCGAAATGACGTAGCGTCTCTGAAAAAACTGCCACGTGGCTTTCGGGAAGCCCCCGGCTTGCTGAACAGAGTATACGTTATCTTGCGTTTTTGGGTTCACAGCATCCGCTGCTCACTTTTCGAAACTGGGCCTCCCTTTTAAAGTGGATTGCCGGGGCTTGACAAGTTCTAGGGTTACAGGCCTGATGGAAAACTCACCTTGCAAGTCTGCACCGGCAACGCGCTGGAGCTCCATTGTGTTGTGCAGTTCTAGGTCCCTCACGTCCTATTGCACATAACTTCCTTAACAGATTGCTTCCAAGATTTTGGCCCGAGATCGCGGCAGAATCCAGATCGATGAAAGTAAGGGATGCATCGTCAAATACAGAATGTAGATTCCATCATTGTACGGTCTTCGAGTCCACCACCTTTGCCGCACAATTCCTGCTTCAGCAGGATCTTAACCTTGAAGGTCAAGATTCGAGCGCAATTCACTTTCGGATTCAGAAGGTAGCTTGGCTACATCAGTTAGCCTTGGCTAACCAATGGCGCTAGGGAATTGCATGGGTAAACCCGCGGGCATCCAACCACTCAACCCACAGCACACCCATACCTGCACACTGGGTAATACCCAAGATGCTGGTACCGTAAGTCATCTGCGACGGGTATACTGAAGGGTTACCCGGCGGGTTCTCGCCCACGGTTCCCCCACAACAATGCCGACGACGAGGTCATGTGCTCGTCCCTCGCCGTCCTCGTCCGCCTCGCGACAACGACGTCGATAACGTGAGGACGCAATTTGCCCGCCCATGCTTCCTTCTCCATCACAACGACGATGACAGGCCCTGGCCCTGACCCTCTCCCTCTCCTAACTCGCAACATCGCTGCCGTGTCGAATTGCATGCGAGGGCTCGCCATCCGCCCCCGTGTGTTCATTCATGCCCTCACCATGTCTATTCACGGCCCCCCGTTGTCCACCACCTCGCTCGTATTCGTACACCCCCCTGCTGTGTCTTATCGACCGCGATCGCCCGCCGCCTGCCCTTCCCCGATGTCCATTTCCAGGTCCACCACTCCCAGTGTGTTCGTTCACGCCGCCGCTATGTGCAAGGCACTTCTGCGTGGCCATTCACACCCCCACCATATCCGTTCGCGCCCCACAGTCGTCGACCGCTCCCTTCGTGTTTGTTTGCACCTCCATCGTGTCCAATCGCACGTGAGAGCTCGCGAGCTCGCCGGTCGCCCCCCTTTAAACTGTGCGCTCACACCCCCACCGTCGTGAATCGCATCTGATCCGTCCACGCCGTGTTCAACTGCACGCCAGAGCTCGCCGTTCGCCCGCGAGGACCTACTCGCCTATGTCTGCCCTCGCCGTCGTCCTCGCCGCCCCTCCTGCATAGACGCACGCCCATCCTCGCTACCGTCGCCCTCACTCGCGACAAGCACGCCCCCGTCCCCGCCCCCACACGCCCACCTGTCCTCGCCTGTGATGGCGATATGCCACCCACCCGCCTGCTCTCCTCATCGTGTGACGTACTCACGCGGCAGGCCACCATCAGCGCATATGCGGTATGCCCTCGCTCTCGCCTCAATCGCTCACAGGTATCTACGACCCGTGGCCTGACTGGGACAGGGCTGATAACGACAATTTCGATGAGGAGTGAGTGACCAGGCAGCAGTTCTTGCCAGAAGCATCGCACCAAAAAAAGGACAACTGAGCTACATTTTTGTTCATGTTGTGCTATGTGTTAGGTACCACTTGAATATGAATGTGTAAGACTACGCAAATGAAGCTCAGGGCAGGGAGCGTGGCAAGGCGGGGGTACTCGAGCGGAGCAGTTTTTTGGGCAAGGCTCGACAGCAATTTTGCACCTGGTCTTGCATGTACTACTCTTTGTAAGGCAACTCTGAACGAGGGTAATAATCAGATTTAGTAACGGCCTCGCGTAGGGACGCCGTCGATGAGAGAGGGTCCACAGATTCGATGAGACAAGACTCGGAGCCTGAGGTTACTCTATTTGTCAAGTTCCCGAGCTTCGCCGACAGATTGACCCCCTGAAGTTCCAGTTACGAACTCCGTAAAGAACTCAACACGCTCTTTTTTTTTTTTTGCTGTCCAAACAAGCGGGTGACGCATCACACTGACTGCTGATTTTGGGGTCCTAGACTCGAGGGGAGGGGCGGTCATTGATCCGCACACCGAATAGCCGGTTACCTGGATCAGCCGGCCAGTCGTAAGTGCCGGTTGTACATAAGTGCTAAGCTACGACTCTGCTAGTGCCACACTTATGTATTCTCGCTTGATATATTTCAATCCGGCAACATCCCCGCCATTCAAATACTTAGAAATTCGGCAAGCGGCTGTGCTAGCAGGGCTGCGAATAACCCAGAGGCGAACCGCTCAGCCTGGCCAGGGTGAGCACCAGTGCGTTATCCTGGATCTGTTAATATAACGGATTACGGGAGAAGACGGTGATCTGGTTGAGGACGCCGCCCTTTTCTCCACCCTCAGGCTCTCGTAAGCAACGTGGATGATTCTCACTGCCGGTCACCCAAAAGGGCGTGCACCGAATTTAAATGAGAAGGGTGATCCGGTGAAGCGGGGGCGACCTTGCACAACCCCTACTTTTACGCGTCCTAACTAAGTCAATTTCTTTTGTGTCAGTTCCTAGAGGTCGACATCAGCTTCCCTGCCACATCTCTTTTCACCCGTTCGAACTCTCTGAATGGCCGAAGTTATTTGGGATTCAATCAATCCGTGCGCAGAATATTTTTCCCTGTTCGCTGCGTGCTTTAATTCCGTGTGTGGCAGCTGGGTGACCTGCCTTGAGGCAACACAGAAGGCTATAGCCAAAGCATCAGTTGCAGAGGGGCAGGTATTAAAAATCTGCACAGTTATCTATCATACACAACAATCAGAAATCCGTTTGTAAGTTCTTGGATTCCAAATCTTTCGGATGTAATTTATTGTATCCCCAGCATTTCTGATGAGTCTTATGAGCTGCCAAAAGCGCTGGTGTCCAGGCTTCGCCGGCTTTTATTGCTAGAGCTCTGCGGTCACTTGGAAGCAGATATTTGTGTCAACCCCAAGGTTGATGAGAGGGACCATTGCGATGAGGAGCACCTGAGCAAGGCGGATGACTTAATAGAGGAAGAGCTTGAAAAGGAGTTAGAAGCATTGGCAGAGAGTGATCCTGATGTGCAGGAGTTGTCATCCTTGCGAGGTGAGTATTCTGCAATTTGTCAAACGCTCCTACTAATGCTTAAATTTTTCTATTTACAGCATCTGCCCCACATTCTGCACCTGCCCCTTCAAGAGCGCCGACCATACCTGTTACACCAGCATCTCCCGTTGTGGTGGCTTCCACTGGCACGGCTGCTTCCCTAAGTGCAGTTGCTTCCCCCATCACTACTAGAGCTACATTCCAAATCGTGGCTACCTCCCCTGTCCCCACCTCAGATACTTTCCCAGTTACAGCTGCTTCCTCAACAACGACTATGTTCCCTGTGATGGCGGCTTCCGCTGTGACGGTGGCTTCCCCTGCGACGACCGCCTCCCCTGCGATGGCTGCTCCCCCTGCGATGGCTGCTCCCCCTGCGATGGCTGCTCCCCCTGCGATGGCTGCTCCCCCTGTGATGGCTGCTCCCCCTGCAAGGGCTGCTCCCCCTGCAATGGCGGCCCCTCCCGCAATGGCGGCTCCCCCCGCGATGGCCACTTTCCCTGCGATGGCTGCTCCTCCTGCGACAGCCGCTCTCCCAGTGATGGCTGCGTGCCCCGCAGTGGTTCCACCCCTCGTCCAAGCTACGGCTGCCTTCCCCTTTGTAGCTGTCTCCCCTATTTCCACTCGGGTCACTTCTGGCATCACAGCTGCCTCTTCGGTCCAGGCAGCTTCCTCTGTCACAGCTGCCTCTCCCATCACGGCTGCTTCCCTGGTTGTGGCCACTTCTTCCATCCCTACCCTAGCTACTTTCCCTGTCGTAACTACTTCTTCCATCATGGCTGCTCCCTCAAATGTGGCTGCTTCTCTTTTCCATTCCCTAGCTACTTCCGTCCCAGCTGCTTCCTTCTCTACTTCACTGGCTTTCCCCACTCCAAAAAAACGACAGATTCTCGACCACATTGAGGTTCCATCCCTGTCTGCCCATCAACAGGTATCTGACTATATTCCTCTTCGGTTTGAAGAGTTGATGGAGGAGCTCTCCGAGGAGGAAAGTCCTCAGCAGAACCTGCGAGCAGAGGGAGCAAGAGCTCCAGGAGGTAGAAAGAAAAAAACAAGAGAAAAGAACTCTGATCTCTTCTCTCTTACCATCCTGGATCAAGAACTTCCCTTTGTCCTGATGGAGCAAGAGCGCAGTCAGGTTTCTAGACCAAGTGCAATGTCGGCAAGCGTCAACTGCGAAGCTTATATGAAGCTTGTTTTCTGCATTGACCTGGATAAGGTTCCAGGTCGGAATCCTCGATCCTCTGCTCCTGGTGGAAAGTAGGCTTTATTTTGAACATTCTAAGATCAACAAACGCTGACTACTGCTTGACTAGAGTGGCTCATCAGGTAGAAAGAGCCGCTATTAAACAAGACCTATCGGCAACTCCAATCACCAATGAACTTCTTGAGGACGACCACTTGCGCAGCATCAATTGCGGATATTTGTCTGACTACGGCGTCATCGTTTGTCAAAATTTGCACCAAGGAAAGCCTTGCGGCTACGGTGTTCCTTTGGCCAATCTGCTGGCGCATTGCTGGGGAGAAACGGGAACAAGTCTGGCAACCTGTGATCGCACTCCTCATCGGGTTCCTTTCTGCAAGAAGCGTTCTGCTTCGAAAGGAAAAATGGCCTATCACTCTGCGCAAAGGCAATTTATTCAAAGAATCCTGGCAAAATTTCCGAATGTCGTTGTTTCCATGGGAGAGTTACGCCATCTTCGCATGCGTAATGATCAATTTGGACCTATTGCTCATATTCGTGACCCCATTATTGGCTATTGCTGCAGTTCTTGTGACTTTGCGACATATGACACGGGAAAGGACCAAGATGAGCCCTTACCCTTGCGGGATCATTGGCGAAAGCATTGTCAAAAAGAGGGCGAGCCACATCCTGGACTTCCCCGGGGAAAGGATCTTCGATCCACGGCATACTTTACAAAGTGCGAAATCCAATCTTTTGACCTAGATCGTGCCACTGCTTTATGGTTCCGCGTGCCTCCTGGCCTGCAAATGCAGTCTAGTGATTCTCTCCAATCCTTTACGCAGCTGCTTATATCTGGATTGCAAACAGCTCCGGCAGCCGTATCCTCTACTCAGATATCTCAGTCCCCTCTGGATCGTCAAGCAGTCTTGCCATATTTCGTGCAAAATGGAGCACTGGACTTAGTTTCACCGCTTCATCCAGATCATGTTGCTAGTTTAATTCGTCTGCCAGGAAAGAATGAAGTTTCTCTGCAACGACTTAAGAGAGCTGTCGTGCGGCGCTTTGAAAATCTTTGCAACAGCATTCCGAAAGTCAACGATCGGGTCCGGGAGCTTCTGGTGACTCCGAAGTTGTGAGCTATTTTAAATTCATTCCAACAGCTTTGGCTTATTGGATAAATCTAGAGAAGAGAAAAGCATGCTAAATCGCTTCAATTGTCCAGCACGCGTGAAGACCATACATTCCTATGCGTTGGAGGAAGTAAGGTTGCTGTGCTTGGTTCTGCGCTGCATACAAGAAAACCGATATCAGGTTTCCAATTCCGCGTCATCCACATCATCTAAAGGCTTTGGTCTTCAAATCGGACTAACTAGCGAACAATTCAACTGCTTTCAGGCTCTTTCTGATGGTCTGCTATCCGCCTCAATGCTGTTAGAAGATTCAGAGTCGCTTTCTACTCTTATATCCCTCGTTGATTCAACTCTTCGTAGCATATATATGCCTAGCAACTCTTTTGAAATATTCGACAACAACTTTCGAAATCCCTCCATTCTCTACGCGGTGCTGCGGTCGCTTTCTCCAGAAGGGGGTTTTGCTAGTCCAAAGGAAGTGACGATACACTATGCCCGCCTTCAATTTGGTATCCGACTTACTCTCATGGAGACCATTCAAGAGGATTACCGCAGCCTAGAGCTAGAAAAACGAGCTGAAAACAAGAATGGCGAAGAGTCGTATACTCAGCTCATGGAGTTTGTTCATTTCCCCAACTGCTGATCCTTTTCTGACATCACGCCATCTCAGGCAGGTGCACAAGACTATTATTCGCTGGGGATCAGTTGACCACATCTCCCCTCTTGCCTTTGTTCGGCGATGTATGAAGGAGATGACCCGGGTGGCCTGGAAAATGCCCTCCGACCCACTGGTCATGTGGAATGCAAATCACACCAAAATTTCTCTTCGAAACCACGGGGTGGACCTCCCCGAGTACATCCGGCGGGTGCAGGACTCCCTCTTAACGCTGTCTCGGAAATTGGATGAGAGTATTCTTTTTGAAATACAATTTCCCTCCGGCTCCTTTGATCTTCCAGATCCAGCTTTGGAGACTCATGATGTAGAAACTCCAGGATTTAGCCTGTTTCCCCTTCCCACCAATGCTGACTCAGATCAGAGAGGCGATCACCCTGCTGGATTTTTTCTGCATCAGCTTTGTCAACAAGGTCGGCTTTGTAGGCGAGTGGGAGACCGAATTCTCTGGGATGCCTCCGAAGTAGGTCAATGGCTTTCCGATATCAGCGAAGTCTGGACAGAGGCTATGGTTTTGATGCACCTGCTAGCTCTTCCAGGCCGGGGTACAGAGGTGGTTCGCTGGCAATATGCTAATTCACGGGCTGGTCCTCGACACCTTTTTTTATCCACCGCCCTTGAAACCCTCATCACTCAGAGTACCTACAACAAGACCACGGCAGTTACAGGTCAACACAAGTACCTCCTTCGTGTTATTCCCTCCAGCCTTTCCAACATCCTAACTAAGCTTCTCCGTATTGTTCGCCCCCTCGAGATACTCGCATTCACCAGCCTCTCGACCTCTGATACAGCGGATGAACAGGCCGTCTACTCCACATATATCTTCGTGTCCTATGGAAAAGTCTGGAACAGCAACGCCTTGTCAGCTGGTCTGCGCAACTGGTTTCAGCGAGAACTTAATGCGCCGTTTGGCCTCCAATTGCATCGCCATTTCGCCCAGGCACTGCAGCGTCAGTTTCTAAGCTACGAAGATGATGGCAAGCTCGGTGAGGTAGCGAACGAGGTTTTGGGACACAGTTCACAAGTGGCAGGTCTCAACTACGCACGGGAAGTAGAGGATCTCAATATAGATACAACCAGGCGGAGGAAAATGGAGAGGGTTGGCCTCGATTGGATCAGAAAGGTGCATCGTATCGGTGCTTGAGGTCACTTAGACAGTGAGAAGGGCAGGGCCCCCTAGTATTTTCAGATCGCTGCCGATCATCGCCGAAATCCATTCATACTAAGTTGCCGATGTACCGTCTCACCATTGCAGTGTGATACCGTACGAGTTGTCTACATTAGGCCCCAGGTCTAGTGAGCGATGAGTGGAATGACGTGCTATGTTTTTTTTCTTCTCTTATTCATACCTGTCAGAATATAAAGATGGGGGAGGATGCCAAAATTCATGGTCATTGTCAACATAGACTACGAGCCGTGCGTGGTCGCGCGGGTGGACACGAGCGACAGCGAAGAGGGCTGTGGTGAGCGCAGCGTGAGCGGCGTGGCAGACGCTGGCTGCGCGATCGAGGGCACGCCTTGTTCTGATCGTCGTTGAAACCAAACGCGCCCCCCTCCGTACCAGTCTTCCAGCGGCAGGGCGACTTCGTCGAGGTCCTCTCTGAGCATGTCGTCCCTGTCCCAGACGACAACCTCGACGGTGCCGAGTCAATCGGCGAGGAAAAGATGGATGGGAAAATCGAAGGCGGCATCTTTGAAGGTAAACTACGGGCTTGCGTTGCGCTTGACGACGGGGGTTTGCTGCCTCGTATTCAGCAAGGAGACGACGACAAAGCTGGAGTGGAGTGGGACCCTCGATGGCGACGCCAGGGGGGCAGCTTACGGATCGCAAGAGCCATGCTTTCCACGGGCGCAGAGATCTTTGGAACTAGACGGGCGAGGACGACGGGCTGTTCACCAGCGACGGTAGCCGCGGTAGAGACACCAGCAACCGATGCCCCACTCAGCGGTGTAACTGCACCGCCTCGGGCCGTGCGCGTATCGCCAGCCGACTGCTGGCTGTGCTAGCGGCTGCTGCACCGAGCATGGGGGCGGGCAGCGAGGAATGGAGGTCGGTAGATTCGAAGGTGCGGCAGTTCGAAGAAGCGGGTGTGACGGCAGGGTGTGGGGCAGTGGTGATTCGGCCGAAAGACTTCGGAGGCTGGAAGCAGGCGGTGTGGCCACCCGAGGTGTGGAGGCCAGGAGGGGTCATGTCGTCGCCGTCGCAGACCTCAAACACGCCGCTCTTCGCATGGATGTTCTGGCAATACTAGCCGGGAGTCTTTCTCTGAGGATCACAGATCTTCGAACAGAAGACGCTTTGACCTATGGGGCTGACGAGGGATCAGGGTGCGCCTGAACAGGCGGTAATGAGAAATTACATCGCCCAGTCACCGATCTGTTGATACGCTTTGCTATCGCTGTTGCTACCCCGATAAGCGTTCGAGTACACGAGATCGCTGATGGGGTCACCGCGCTGAGCGAGGCGTCAGAGAAGAAAAGGTAAGTACTCGAACGGAAAACACCGACGAGGTCAGCACTGGGATGGAGCTCGCCTCCATAGCCATTTTGATCTGGACCTGGCCGATGAAGCCTACGATCCGGATGCAGTCCGATGTCCTGATGCACTCCACCGCCCTGCAGAGTGCTAGCAGGGATGCGACGAGTCGAATAACCGAGCTTGCTGTACAAAGTGAGTTCTTGTCCTTCGGCGTTCCCGCTGGTCGAGTTCGGCTTCGTGAGAGCCGAGACAGAAATCTGAAAGGGAGTGAGTGCGGTGAAGCGACTGAATGCGACGTACGTACCGTCGATACGGTTTGCAGAGGGGGTTTCGCGCATCGCATCCCGGTTCTGGGTGGTCGAGTTGCGACCTGTGGACCGCGGATGGCGGCGGTGTTGCAGTCGATTTGATAGCGCTAGACAGGCAGTGAGCGCGGTGGGGAAGACGGGGGGATCGCACGGACGATTCGACTAGCGACACCCTGCTTCTTCGAGAACTCGACTGCATATCTGAAGCGGGCAGCGCGTTCTCGAAAGCGTGGCCTGGGTCCGGCAAACAAATGCGCTGGGTTTTCTTCAGCGAAAAAAAAGCACCTGCGTGAGCTTAGTGATGAGCTCAGAGGCGATGGGCTCCTCGGTAAGCTCCGGATCTAACGGAGCCGGGGGTGAGCTCACAGCGAGCGGGAGGGGGGGTTCAGCAGCCAGAGGCGAGACGCGCCCGCGAGCAGCCGCCGCCCTTAGCGGTCAGCAGCCTCTCGAGTTTTCGCCTCGGTGTGCGAACGCACGGCTGCCGCCTTTGGTCACCGGCCCCGGCGCCCACCCAGCAGCCGCGGCTGGTAGCTCCCGGCGTGCGCGCAGCGCGCGCTGCCGCGCACAGCCTGAGGCCGCGCGGCGCCTTCAGCCCGCGGGGAGCTCTCAACGACGGGCTGTCGCGCCCAGTCGGAGGCCCCGCGCCGCGGTCGTCGAGCTACGGAGCGCCTCTAGCCTGCGGCGGGTTCTGGCGCGGAGCTGCCGCACGGGTCGCCCGGCGAGCGCATCGATGGGCGCGCGGGTTGAAGCTGCCGACGCGCCGCCCGCCGACGCCTAAGCGCTCACGTGCCGCATGCCGCTCACGACCCGTAAGTCCCGCCGTCGCCACA
>JBBPSZ010000010.1:0-29702 GCA_038093835.1 Strobilomyces confusus
TGGAGCAGACGTGACTCCCGGCGTCCATCGGCCTTGCTGCCATCGTGAACCACCGGTGCACCCACTAACGCCGAATCTTCGCGCCCTCGTCCCTACTCGCGATGTGCTCCCCGTCGACGAGGGAGGTGGTACACTCTACTTCATCTGGATAACGGACGGCAGGTCAAATATTTCGTGCGTTGTCTGGTCGTCCTTGTGGCTACCTTTCACTGCCGCTGGCTGTGCGGACGGCACCATACACGCCATGAAGGACTGTTCATTAGACGCCGTGGATCCAGGAGCAGGTTTTCCTAGGAATAGTCGCACGCGATGTGTCACGATGGTGAATGAGGCTATCACTACATACCACGGTGGTAGCAGAGCGATCCGTCGATGCGGATAGGGTCCGAGTCTCCCTCATCTCCATTTTCGTTTCCTTGTCTTCATTGTTCTCGTTCTTATGCGTGTCTAGGTTCTGACAAAGTCCGCGGGTGCAGAAGCCTGAGACTCAGAGGCTCCATTGGGTCATGCGTGCCTTCCTGTAACCACGTGGACTTGGGTCCTTGCTACCTTTTGAGGCCTCACGTGCGCAAGGCAACCTCATGCTCATAGTACTTGGGTCTATCACAACGTTGGCGTACCTCCACCACCCAACCCGCACCCGGTCGTTCCACATCCAGCGTTCCGCGCGAACTCATCGACGACAAACAGAATGCGGGGACACAGATCACCCCAAGATATATATGCAAGCCATCTACTGTCTGAACGCGGTTACCCACTCTGGGTCCCCGAACCAGATAGCCTGCTCCTTGACTTGGAACGACCAGGCGGCCTCGCAATCGGCGATGTAGGCGTGGTTCACCCAGAGGGTGGATACTTCGACGTCCTATTCAACATTTGTTTACCGCTCGAGCACCCTTTCCATAGAGCTGTCGGTGTCCCTCAAGGTTTCATACCCATCAAGTTGAAGGACGAGGACATCGAGATCACCCTGAACACGGAGCTCAGTTACATAAAGTCTACCTCTGTGGCGAATGTCGAAGCGTCCATGTACGTAGGCTTTGATGACGGAGTAAGTTGATCGCGCTGACGGAGTGATTCCTAGAACTAGAACTCAAGCTGGCAGTGACTCGGGCGTGTTGGAGTTTGCGTGTAGGCTAGACCCCAAGGAGGGCGCACTCCTCATCCTCCCTGAAGGCGCAGATCGTCACGTCCTCCGGAACAAGTCCTGCTTCTTAGATCATATGGTACAGCATGGCGCTGATTGGTATCGTTTCGCCCGAGAACGTCGTGGTTGGATCATAGGCCTTGACGCGCTCTACGTGATTACGGGGTTTCATAAAACAAAGTCCTGGTCGCTTGGCGCCTACGATGACATCACGACGGCTAGCGGGCTTCCCGCAAAATTCCGCGCGACGCAGATCGGAGGAGACGATATTAACGTTCGTTCAGCCTATACCTGGCAGACCGCGCATCCTTCGAACCGTCGCATTGGTCCTGTCCGGAATGATGGGGCCACCCGAAACCAAGCAGTGTTTATCTGCGGGTTCAAAGTCGCACTCAGGGGTGTTGCACGTGGGATGGGCATTTGCGGCGTTCTGCCAGGCTTGTGTGGTCTTGTTTCTGGAAACTTTTGGCGTCGAAAGACAAGGGTCAACACGAGGAAGACAGCAAGCGATCCAGTTGAGCAGGCATCAAAGACCGTTCTACGCCGAGCGGCAATTGAAATACGACGTTTTCCAGAAGTGTCTCGGGTCCGTTCCTGTTTGCCTTGCGCGGTTTTTAGTGACAGCCGTTGACAGGTTTTTCATCCCTGCGACGTTATCAACGAATACCTACTGCAGCAGGTCTGTACATTCTGTGGTTGCGGGAGGAGATACTCACATTTTTCTGCAAAAGGAACCCTCTGCAAGTATTGCGATCAGTCACGACAGTGACTGGATTGCTTTGCTAGAAAATGTGAGTGGACCCAGTAGTAGTCTTCGCATTCTGACCATCGTGTTATTGCAGAACCTGCTGGAACCTGACGAACTTGTGCAAGAAGAGTGTCTCAGAAAGGCACTGGCCCGTACATGTATCTCACGATCGCAAGGAGGTATGTGTACTGGTCACTTGGAGAGCATTGCGGCTATTCTTATCGCACCTACTTAGGTGTCGTGTATCTGGAGAGGAAAAGGTCCGTCCTGAACGCGAACCCAAGCGAGTCCATCGCGCTGAATATGATTTACATAAAAGTGCCTCGGATGCGTTCTCGGTCGCGGAAGCTGGTGGATCCTTGTCTATCTTTCTCCGGCGCTTCCGACGTCTGCTGGTCCCCGTCATATCCAGATTTAAACACCAGGCGCCTGAGGACGACCGATCACGATCTGTAAATATCCCTGAACCATTACCGGGGACAGAGACACACGGACGGGGACCCGTTTCAACCATCGTCCAGGCTCCGCTATGGGAGGACGCCGAAGATATCCAAACCAGATCATCCGAGCAGACGCTGGGGGGGTCAGTACTGCCGGAGGGCAACGTTATAGCCATTCGGAGCAAGTTGCCGAGGACGAGGGCCACGGTCAAAGAGGATCTTGCGGGTTCGTCCGGCGGACCTCCGCTTGTCACTCAGGGGTCGCCGAGGAAGAACGGTGCGGTCATAGATGACATTCCAGATCCGTCGTTCGAGCTCCTGCCTGTCGCTCGAGAGAAGTTACCAAGAAAGCAAATCTCGCCCGAGGACATGTCAGGACCGTCCATTGAGCCTCGACCTGTCCGTCAGCCCAGGCTGCGAAAGAGGCCAGCAAGCACCATCGTTGATCCGGCACGGTCAGAGATGATGAAGACGCCAAGTCTAGACGAGTGAGACAACCGATGAAGAGGGTCCAGAGCCCGAAGTCACTTCGTATCCAAGTGACATCGTGGGGACGGAAGATTTGTATTCATTGGATCACGGTAGTATTTGAGGGAGGGCCATCGATGTTCTTAGCACTCGATTCAAAATTGCTGTAAATCGATGCGCTACCTATCTGTGACTTGGAAGGGTCTCCTACTTCTGCTGGGCGAGCGTGTTGTTAGTTACATAATCAACACACTTTCCGCTTGCCAGTGCTACGTTCACCGCCCACTGAGAGGCCCTGGAATCTGAGACCCGCGTCAAGTAGATCTCTGCCCAGTCATTCCGTCTATGGCGCACCACGCCCTATCATGAATCCACGACCTTCACGACTACTACGAGCTCCGCGCGCGATCGTTCTGATTCAAGGCCCTGTGGACATTCAAGACCGTTACCTACAGTGACCACAAAACATGTAGCAACCTTTCTCTCTCAGTTTAAATTTGATTATTAGGTTGGAGTCAAGTTACGCATCCATATTCCGTACTCACCATCACCTCAGTGATTTGGACGATACGCTATACGCCTTGCCAATCTGAAGGCGCTCGACATTTCATTACGCTGCGCTGATACAGTGACTCTACGTAGGTGCACTGCATGCAGCTTAAGCTCATGTGCCTGAGTCCCTGCTGTGCTGTTTGGTAAATCGGGTTCTTGTATGCGTATGTCCGCTTGCTTACAGTGTCCTTTGCTGGCAGTAGCTGCGGCTGTGTCTGCATAGAATGACACTCTTCGCGTATTTGAGTCAGTGGTCGCTGATTCAGAGCTTTCCAGTGTCCTGTTGATTGAGTATCTACGCGTCTCGTGCTGAGACACGTTCCTGCCTGCCACCTTCATGTACGCAGACGCTCTACACAATTGCAACGTTTTCGAGACCCACTGCATCACTCACATCTTCCAGTGGACCACTTTGCGTTAGCCTCATGGGCAGCAAGACCAAACTCGCGATAAGCTGGCGAAGTCCCTGCCGCACAGCCAAGCCCTTATTTGAGGCCTCGACATGCGTGACTAGCACTTTTCAACGTTGGCCCACCACTTCCGCTGCCTAGCCCGCTCACTGCCCTCACTATCCCGAATTTCTTAAACCTTGTCAACCAGGGGGGTCCAAGTCCCGCCTAAGACGGCTACTGCAGGATGCCACATAGATCTGCACAAGATATATATGCGAAGTGTCTACTCCCTCGGAGTTATGGCTACCCGCTCTGGAGCCCTGAGCCAGCCAGCCAACTCATCAATTTGGAACGGACGGACGGGCTTCGGATTGGGGACGTTGGCATAGTCAGTGGACAGGGATGTTTCGACGTCTTATTCAACATATGCCTGCCTTCCGATCATCCTTTCCATGTCAACGGCCTGGGCGTCCCTGAAGGCTTCCGGCAGGTGGAGTTGAAGGACGAGGATATCAGGACGACTCTCGATATGCTACCCTTTGGTGGTTGTGTAACCTCCAAGAATATCGGACCGCCTCAGTATGTAGAGTCAATGATGGAGTTGGTTGACCATACTAACGTAGTGGTTACTAGAACCGAGTCAGATGCCGATACATTGAGCTACAAATTTAACCTACCTTCCAAGCCTGGTGCACTCCTCGTCCTCCCTGAAGGCGCAGATTGCCACGTCTTGCTGAACGAGGCTCGTTTCTTAGGGTGCGCATCACAGCATGGAGCCAATTGGTATCATTTTGCTCGAACGCGAAGTGGCCGGATCATCAATTGTCATGCACTCTATTTGATCACGGGATTCTACAAGACAAAATCCTGGTCGGTCGCTGCCTATGATAACTTCACTACCGCGGCCAACAAAGCTACCGCAGAATTCAGAGCGACACAGATTGGAGGAAACAGTGTCAATATTCGTAGCGCTTACACTTGGCCGACCCCGCATCCTGCGGAGCGACGCATGGGTCCGACTGCATATGATGGGAGCCCAAGCCAGACGGTTTTCGTCAGTGGGTACAAAATCTCACTCAGGGATTGCTTCCCGGGTCTGCGTCGCATTGTGGTCAAGGCAGACTCTCCAGCCGACCGGCCAAAACAAGCAAGGTTATCTCGCTATTTGATGCCAAACTTTTGGCACCAAAAAACGGATACCACTCTGGCAGCAGGAGATAGTAGCAGCACCAGCCATCCAGCTACCGGACATGCCAGCATATCACGTGCCTCCCTGAAAGCAATGCTGAGCGTACCCACACCCAAATCGGGGGCGGACCGAGTTAGTCACTACCTGTCTTTTACACGGTTTTGTGCTAATAACACCAACAGGTTTTCCACCCTTGTGATGTCATCAACGAATACCTGCTGCAACAGGTGCGCTTCTCTTACGGTGATGGGATGAGATCCTTACATTTTCTTCGAAGGAACCCACTGCGTGTATTGCGATCAGTCATGACAAAGACTGGATTGCCTTACTAGAGAACGTAAGTGGGTTGGATGACAGTCATAGCACTCTAATCATCGTGTTATTGCAGGGACTCCTGACACCCGATGAACTTGTGCAGGAAGAGCACCTCAGGAAGGCAGTATCCCAAACATGTAACCCGCGATCACAAGGAGGCACGTGCATCAGCCACTTTGAGAGTGTTGCAGCTATTCTTATCGCACCTCCTACTCAGATGTCGTGTATCTGGAGAGGAAAAGGTTTGTTTCGAGCCTTGACCTGAGCAAGTCTACCGCATTGAACATGATCTACATAATAGTGCTCCAGATGCGTCAGACAAACGTCTTTCAGTGACAAGAGCCAGCACATTTAAAGCTGGTATCCTTCAACATTTTGTTGCCACCGTCGACATTTGGTCAGGTATCCGAAAACAACTTACAAGGCACCAAAGGGTGCTGCATGCAGGACTACCAACGACACGTTCAGTAGATTCTGGTATTGGTCAGATTCCACCAGGGATGGACAAACCATATAAAGATTCACCGTCAAAGCAGGGAAGGGTGCACGAGCCTGGATCGCAAGGTATTTTGGACCCGATGATCGACCAAGGCGGACATGTTGTATGTCACTGAGGTTACTGGGTTGCAGAGGGAGCAATGGGATGCGAATCTGTGTCTCTCGTCGACTCTGAAAGAGTGAGTACCTAGCTGGCCAGTAGGTATTTTCTTCATTGTTACTTTCAACGAGTTGGTACCTTATGTTTTCGACACTGTTGTTCAATCTTCGATAACATCTATGCTTCTCCTCCCATTACACTACCACATCTACCTCCTTTTAGCCTGGTATAATTAACTCGGGAACCGCCGCCCGCGTCGGCAGACACCTTGCTTGGTTTTTGTCTGTAGGATCTAAGTTTACACTAGAATCAATTCGATGCTTTGTCATTTTGTGGGTGATGGTACGGCCCGGGTCTGGCTCCGTTCGGTTTTTCCGAACGAACCTGATGTGGGTGAACTTTGGCTTCATCATAACGTTATGCGTGACTGACAGATGGGCCAGAGTTCGCGTGGCTGCTTATTGACTCACTCCTCCATGCGCGAGTGGCACACCCGCGGAGGTCCTATGCAACTAATTTCCTTTGATTTGTTCGCTTCTGAGACAAGTCCCGAAAATTTGAGCATACTTGGCAGCCTAACAGGTCAGTAAACCGACTCGTGCCAAGGACTCAGGAGTTCCCGTAATCAGCGACTCCGTTCGTACTTTTTGTGTCCTCAGCCGCGGCGCGCGTCAAGGCCATTCAACATCATGATCATGGCCTCATGGTCGATCCCTTGCAACGTTGGCCACCGCTTCCACCACCTTGCCTGCCTTCGATCGTCCTATTTAAAGCGTTCAACGCTAGCTCACAGACGAGAAACATTCGAACCACACCGGGTACGGGATGCTCCATAGACCACCGCAAGATATATACGCAAGCCATCTACTCTCCTATCGCGGTTACCCGCTCTGGGTCCCCGAGCCAGACAGTCAGCTCCTCGAATGGAAACGGCCGGACGGTCTCGCAATCGGGGACGTAGGCGTGGTCCACCCGGGAGGCGGCTACTTCGATGTCTTGTTCAATATTTGCTTGCCTCCTGACCATCCTTTCCACCGAGCCGTCGGCGTTCCTCAAGGCTTTATACCTGTCGAATTGGAGGACGGGGATATTGAGATTACTCCCAATAAGGAGGCCTGTGGTTACATGACGTCTTCCTCTGTGACGAGTGTTGAAACGCCCGCGTACGTATATCATATAAGGAACTTGGGCCGACAGCGCTGACGGAGTTATTATTAGAATTCAGTCAGGTAGCAGTGTGTTGGACCTCGAGTTCACGCTGCACCCGAAGGAGGGCGCACTCCTGATCCTCCCTGAAGGCGCAGACCGTCACCTCCTCCGAAACAAGTCCTGTTTTTTAGACCACATGATACGATACGGTGCTAACTGGTACCGTTTCGCTCGGGAACGTCGTGGTTGGATCATTGACCGTGATGCGCTCTACTTGATCACGGGGTTTTATAAAACAAGGTCCTGGTCGCTTGGTGCCTACGATGACATTACGACAACCGGTGGGCTCCCCGCAAAATTCAGGGCAACGCAGATTGGAAGAGACAACATCGATGTTCGTTCAGCCTATGCCTGGCAGACTGCGCACCCCTCGAACCGCCGTATCGGCCCAGTCCGGAATGGTGGGGCCACCCGAAACCAAGCAGTTATCATCTGCGGGTTCAAAATCGCACTCAGGGATGTTACACCCAAGGCACCATGTTTGTGTGGTCTTGTCCCTGGAAACTTTCCGCGTCGACGGACAAGCACCGGCATCTTGGAGAAAAGGACCACAAGCAATCTAGTTACTGGGCAGGTACCAAATGCCGTCCTACACGAACAAGTGGTGAGAGAGCCGATTGAAATACGTCGTTTTCCAGAAGTGTCTCGGGTTAGTTTCTGTTTGCATCGCATAGGTTTGTGCTTGATAACAGTGATCAACAGGTTTTTCATCCTTGCGACGTTATCAATGAATACCTACTACGGCAGGTACGCTTATCCTGTGTTAGCGGGATGAGATACTAACATTTTTTCTTTCAAGGAACCCACTGCAAATATTGCGATCAGTCATGACAGTGACTGGATTTCCTTACTCGATAGCGTAAGTGGGTTAGATGGCAGTCTTTACACTCTAACCATTATTGCAGGGACTTCTGGCACCCGACGAACTTGTGCGAGAGGAACGTCTCAAAAAGGCGCTCTCCCGAACATGTAATCCACGATCACAAGGAGGTACGTGTATCAGTCCCTTTCTGTGCGTTACGATTCTTATCACACCTCCCGCTCAGATGTCGTATATCTGGAGAGGAAAAGGTTTGTTCCAAGCGTGAACTCAAGCAAGTCTCTGACATTGAACATGACTCGTGTAATAGTGCCTCGGATACGTTGGACCGTTCTTCAGCAACAGAAGCTGGTCGATCCATGGGCCAGGTTCTCCGACGTCTGCGCCTCGTTGTTCCACGCAAATTTTGTAGGAGGAAGCGGCAGGAGCTAGAGGTTGATCAGGAATCGCAACATCCCGATGCAAGCCCTCGACCGTTGTCGATGACAGAAATGGACAAACCAGGACGCATCTCGCGTCCAAGCATCGATGATATGTCACTAGGGACGGAGATCGAAAAAGGTCTCCAAACCAAGTGGAGCGAACAGTTCGAACAAACGCTATGGAGGTCGCCGAGGAAGAGGGCCGCAATCATGGAGGGTGTTGCAGGTTCGTCTGTTGACCCTCTGCCGGTCACTCAGGAGAGGTTGCCAAGAAAGAAAGTTGCGGACGCAGAGGACATTTCAGATTCATCAATTGGGCTTCTCCCTTTCACTCAGGAGAAGCTGCCGAGGAAGAAGGCCGTACATGCAGAGGACACCTCAGGCCTGTCAGTCGTGCCTCCACTTGTTCCGCAACACAAGCTACGAAAGAGCAGGCCAACAGTCGATTCAGCGCTGTCGGAGCAAGAAGGCGGGGAAGACGCCAGACCTAGACAAGCAAGACAGCCAAGGAAGAGGGGCCGGGGGGTGTCTGAAGTCTTTCCGTTTGCAGGTGGCCCGTCAGGGGCATAAGTCTATTCGATCAAAAACGCGATTTTTGACTCGAGGAACTCATTGATGGTACTAGCGCTTAAATTTCTACCTTTTCTATGCTAAGTTAAGTAACAAAGACTGATCGTGGTGTCCGAAAGTCGCTGCAGAACTGTATGCGATCGTCAGAAACTACAGCACTTCTAGCGTGCGGACGTCATTGGAAAGTTGGACCAGATCCACGTTCGTCTGCACCCGTACGGTTATCTTGCTATCCGCGGCGACCCGCTTATAAGGCTTGTTCAATCGTTGTGCAAGCAACAGTGCGCTAAACGGTCGTCGGAGGCGTGCGACGAGCCACAACGCTCGTGTTTCCTGGTACCCTGGTTGCGCTTCCGCGTCATCGTCGCCCTTGTCTGAAAACCGTAGGACGGAGATGAGCTGCTCTCGCACGAGTCGACAGCTTTGAAAGCGAGAACTCACGATCGAGCAGGGAATCGATCCACGGGTGAACGAGGACAAGTTTCATCTTAGAAAGGTCCTGCTCGGTGGCGATCTTCACGTTCCCGAGAGCCTTTGCGTGATAGACGCTCGGTTCGTGCGCATGACCTCGCGAGACTTGCTTGAGCGGGAACGTGATGCAAGGGAGATGCATGCATAGCCCCGTAAACCATGGTCGCGGCAACTTATTCAGCAGACCATAAAGCTTCATCACGGCTCTCTCGGGCCGCGAGGGGCGCAGACGCTTCTCATTCTTCTTCGGCTCAGTACCGTCGAACGGCTGTGGAAGGTAGGAAGTCGCGAGCTCCTTGAACACGTTGATGTGAGCGGGCAGGCAACTATTGTGTTCGCCTGATGTCCCTGTCCATGCAAGGATGCTCACATCCCTAGACGACTCGAGAACCTGCGCCAAGAAACGGCCGAGCGCTTTCTCCCCTTCACCATACATAATGGGGATGTTAGTGGATAGGATTCCAAATAAAGAATAGGCAACATCCTCGACGCGCGTTGCTTGGCGTGTCGAAGCGAGACAAAGTTTCTCCCGTATGTGATCCAGGCCTGGCTGAAGCTCCGGCCACTGCCCGTCTCCAACTTGGTTCCGAATCACCTGCGACATCTCTTGGACAACTTGAGGCGATGTTTTGTGGTTGAAAATCCGCTTGTCACTATCAAAAACTGGCAGGTCTAGGTACGGCGTCCAATCCTCCGAGTAGAACTGAATGACCTTGGCAGCGAGGTATTCCTGGTATGTCCACGCACGGGTATTCCAGGGACTGTCCACGAGACCGTGAGAGTGAGGTTCCACGCCACGGAGGTAGACAATCGTCAGCGCCGACCCTCGATACCATTTGAACATCGAAATCAAGGATTCCTGCAGAATGGCACTGCTCTTTTGGTCAATACAACATGTATCCGACCAAGCCCATCTCAGTTTCATATATCTGGCACGAGAGCAGAACATCCGCAGTTTCTCGCGGGTAAGGGACGAAGACGGGCCGTAGACCGAGGCATTCTTCATTGTCTGGAAGTCAGGTTCACCACCATCCCACTTGTGGGACAGCATCGTATATTTATAGTATTCGGCGACCGTTTGTTGAATATGTCCCTGATCTACGCGTAATGTCATCGATGCAATCAGTTGCTCGCAGGTTTCTGATTCTGTGAACGAATTCTGTTGCTTTACTTTATCAAGAAGAAGGCCGGAGGTAGTGTCGATCAGTATATGAGGGGAGTCCTGAGTGACTTGTTCAACAGCTTTACGAATCGCTTGCTGCACCTTCATGACCACATCTCCGTCAGTGTTCGTAGCACCGGCAGGTGGAATCCGAACAGCCTGGAGGAAGCAAACAAAGCGATGAGCGGCAGTCGGTGATGGTCCATGAGATGTCTTACGATGAGATCGCAAGGGTCGGGGATGGGATCCCGTTCCAACGACCCTGACTGCTCTTCAGGTGTACTGAGCGCTCCAGTCGTTCCACACGGCGACGGTGGAGGGGTATTCAGGAAGGACGGAGGAAGGATATCCGTGAGATTTCGAAGCGTGATTTTGTTATCGTACTGGCCGGCTGCAAGGCAAGTGCCATCCAGCGACAGCGCGATGGAGCGTACATCGCCAGAGCACGTGATGATAGGACCAAGTCGGGCGTGTGGAGCTGCTACATCCCATAACGAGACCAATGGTGGCTTAGCTGTAGAGTACGCAATGAATCTGTCACTGCGTGCTAGGGCGATAGATGGATAACCATGTCCATGGTGGACTGTCCACGCCGAGAGCACTGTCCCGGTCGACGCTTCAAGCTTCTTGATTTGGCCACAATACACGGTAAAGATATATTGCCCATCGTTCGACCACTCGATCGGAGCGGAGTGAACTGAGCGAACTGCGTGAGGAACGTGTATAAGTTGCTTCAAGTTGCCGGTGTGGCTATCGAAGATGTGAATGGATAGGTCATTCTGCGTCGCAGTAGCAAGGTGAACACCGTCAGGAGAGAAGATGACCCCCGACACTGGGCCTTTGTGTTCAAGTGGACCGACCAGTTGTTGCGCAGCAGGGATATTCCAGATGATCGCTGTCCTGTCATGCGAGCCAGTAGCAAACATCTTCGAATCTGGTGATATGTCTATCGCAATGACACCGTAAGTGTGTCCTTTGACTTCGATGACCTTGTCGTGTGTTGATGCGTTGCATATCGTTGCCAACCCGCCGTCCCCACCACACACGATCCAACGGCCGTCCTTGGAGGTGGCAACAGATCGGACCGTACTGCCAACTTTGATCGGTCTTCCAACCTCTTTGCCGTCCGTTCTCCATATCCTGATAGAGTTATCCAGGCTACCACCGACGATATTTCCAGTTCGTTGGAACGCGACGGAGAATATTGGACTCTTGGCCTCGATTCCGGTTTGTTTCCCGGGTGCTGGGGATTTAGTATCGAACTGTCTTTATCATGTCATCTATGGTTAGAGTACTTACTGGTCACCATCGATGACGAGGTCACCGGTGTTACACACGCAGGAATCAAAGTCGCAAGGGAAAGGCACCATGCGGACGTCCCGCCTTCCGCTGAGGTGACTAAGCTTCTTATCGCCCAGGCATCAAGTCTGGGCCATTCTACCATTCAATAGGGACACGGGATGTTCCGGTGAAGGCACTCTGGCACAACAGGGATGATAGAACGGGACCTAAGGACGCTTGCAAACGCTCTGCGATGACTTCGGACAAGCATAAACGTGGACCGGAGAACCGCGACGAATACATGTGAATGGTCTAGCGTACGAACAACCTAAGACGGCCCGTCAGTCCGCCGAGGGAACCGTCTCGAGTTGGACTCACCCAAAGGAGGACGAATCACTTGGCCTTGAACATATTACTATCCTTGAGCGTCTGCCGATGCTGCAACCTCAACCGCCGCTTCTCCGCCTTGCCCCCAGGCCCGTCGTCCGCGAGCACCTTGGGCTTCGTCAGCTCCCAGAGCCACGCGGGGTACTCCTCGTCGGGCTTGGCGAGGACGGGTGGCTCGCCTTTGAGGTAGTTGAGTCCCGTCATGACGGTCCCGGCTGGACAGGATGACGAGACGTCTTGCATGGGTGAATCGGTGAATTTAAACGCGCTATGGAGGCGTGACTCGGAACGTACTTTTACCGGGTTCGGACGACGCGGGTGTTGACGGTCGGCTCGAGCCAGCGTTGCTACTCGAGGTCGACGCATATCCGCGTGCCAACCGAAGAGAAAGCGTCGTTCGCAACGTCGTCCGCGCAGGGGCCAACAAGGAAGACATGTTCGTGCAAGCAAAATTCGATTGCTGGTGTGAGCCGTGACAAGTGTGACACTTTTGCGCCGAAATTTCTCCGGCCTTCAGCCACACCGGATTGGCGTACTATGTATCGGGTTGCGGAATGTACAATAGATACAAGAGGGAAAAAATGACCAGCTGGATTGCATCGCGCAGTCCGACACTATCACCCAACATGAAATAACCCCGGATCGAATGTCTCGCCCTCCCTAAAGCCTAGTAGTCAGAGGCTCGGTCATGCTCAGAACAGCCCAGAGCCAGGGAACAATTGTGACTCTTCGTTCGTGTCTCCGTCGTCATCATCGTGGTCGGCATGAGCCGAGGGCTCTATGTCGGGAGAGAGACTATAAGGCGTTGCGGGGTGCAGCTCCGGTTGTGGTTGTTCCTCGGCCACGTATGGTTCATGTTCGAACGGATCGATATCCGTGTCCGGTGTCGCCGGCGGAGGTGGTTGTATTGTACTTGGATGAGCAATAGGCTGTGTCCGCGGAGAAATGTCATGTGGTGGGGACAGTGAGAGAAGTGTGGTAGGAGGGGGAGGAGGGGACATGGACAGCGGCTGAGTTTTGGCTGGAGGGTTGTAACGCGGCAGTACTGTTGCCTGTGTAGCTGGCTGAGCGCGGGATGGGGTGAGATCGTATTCAAACTAGTGCGGAACAATCAGCATGAAGAAGGCACCATCGAGCGAGATCTTACCGCCAAAAAGACTTCGTCCCTCCGTTTCTTGCCCTCGTCCTGGTCAATGCAGTAGCACAGGTACAGGACATCCGCACTGGAGAACCGTTATCAACATGCTGAAGAGACAACAAAAACAGGCTCACGTGTCTTCCACCAGGCCAACACAAAATAAGCCAACAAGCGCTGTCACGCCACCAGCCAGTACAGCAGCCCCCAAAGCAGAGTTCGGAGCGCTCAACGTATGCGCGACGAACAGGTAGGTCATCAGCGCAAATGGAAACGTGAGCGTCAGAGGCGTGTACGTGAGCATCGCAAGTTGCGCTAGAACGAAATGAGTCAGGTTGGCGCGGCGCACCGCTGTACGGATCGAATCGACGTACGCTCAGATTTGAACTTGCGTCTGAAGCGCCCTACGCCCGCAGATTCCACAGCTGCCGTGAGAGCACGTGCTCGCCTCGCGCTCGGTAAAAAGGGATCGCCCGTGAGACCTGTGTAGACGAGAGCATACTTGCTGAACGATGTGGTCACGCTTTCCAAGTAGCCTACTGCCATACCCAGACCGATCGTGAGGGGCTGAAGCCAGGGGCGGAGAACAAGCGGGAAGTAGGAGGGTAGGAGACGCAGTGCGATAGTCAAGAGGGTGAGTGAACGAACGCCGGCCATAATAAGCGCGCTCAGGACGATCGACCCCAAAGACGGATAAGTGGACCGAAAGATGGCTGCGTGGATAACGCGCGTGTCCGTTGGAAGTGGCGGCGATTCACTCTGGCTAGAAAATAGACAGCTTAGGGAGCGAAGAGTGTATCACGAGGGTCTACTCACTCTGCATAGTACCATGCTCCAACCACTCCCGCACAAGTGGTGCGTAGAATGCCTCGCGCAACGCCCCAACTCCAAAGCCACACCCCGACGGTGCCCACAATCGCCCAGTCCGCCCATTCCACGATACGCCATTCAGGCTGGTTAGGCAAAAAGTAGCCCATCAACAAGAGACGGAAAATGAGGGTTACGAAAGGAATCGAGGCGATCAATATTACGAGAAGGATGGCCGGTGACAGCGCCAGGAGAAAAGGGTTGGACATGAGAAGTCGTGACGTGAGGTCAAGGATGGACGATGCGGTGTGAATCCTGCGAGGAAGATCGATTAAGCGTCGGGCGGTAAGTATCGATAAGACCAGGGGGACGATGGAAAACAAGCGTAGTCTGTGTTCAGAGTGAATCCCTACACCCAGGTCGTAAGTTGTCGGACGTGACTCACCCAACCGTCTCACCCCATGTCGGCTCCTGATCACCACCCCACATGAAGCTGCCAACGAAAGCCCATACAGCAGAAATGAAGAGCGTGACTGGTATAAATACTGAAGTGACGACCATGACAGGTTTGACGAACATCCGCAAGAGGAAGATGTGGACATAAGCGACGGCGGCGCTCACGAATGTCAGGATGGTGAGCAGCGGCACCGTGTGCAGGAGAGTGAGGTATGGTAAAGGGCCCCTTATTTTTTGGGGCAGACGAGCGACGAACATGAGCAAGAGGGAGAAGAAGAAACATGTCGTAACGCCGATGCACCATAGAATCGTCCAGTGCGAATCGTTGAACTTCCGACGAGTGCGCGATACATGACGAGGGTCCGGTAGCGAGAATATGTCAATCGGTCGAGAGGTGCCGTCTCTCGGTAACAGGGATTCTGTCAGCGATAAGGACACGACCTCTCGGGTACGAAGGGGTGGAGGGGGCGGTGGCGACTGCGACTCCACAGCAACTTGTATGGGTCGATGTGATGGACCAGCTATGGGCGGGGAATCTAGGGAGGATGACCTTGAAAGAGAGGGAGAGGAAGGGCGGAGACGTCGTGGGGGTGATGCCTGGTGGGCGAGCCAGCCCTTGGGAAAGTCCTGTGATTCGGCCTGACCATAGTTGGATGCCATGAGCGGTATCGACTGGGAAGCATGGCGAGAGGCCCCAGGTGGCATATCTTCGTCTAGACGGAGATATGGATCCTCTTCCGTTTCATGAACGCGGCTCCTATGATCTCCCCTGCTGGACATTCCGGCCATATGACTTGCGCGCAGATGAGGATCGTCGAGGTCGTCGAGCGCACTGTGATGATCACTGCCTGCACGAGACCCCTCGTCGGTCGTGAACGAAAAGAAGAGAGGCTGTGAGGAAGACAGACTTGACTCTGGGTTCTGCTGCTGCAACAAAAATTGCGAGGCATACTGCGCAAACGATTTTGCCATCTCCAACTCACCCCGCTCGTCAAAGGCGAACGTAGCTGCGAACAGGAATGCGCAGCCGGCGTAAACTGCGAAACCTATAAAAGTTGGCGGTCACTGGTAAATTCGCTCAACAACCTAAACCTTGGCTTGCGTACTCACCCGCTTGTGCGAACCTCTTTCCTAAACAGGCTTACAAGCCTCACGACCCGACTCCTCTGGAGGATCACTCCAATTCAAAATAGGCTTAATTAGGGCTTCTTCGAACTCCAGCGAACCCCCCCAAGTCTCTGAATCAATCGCCATTGAGAGCCATGTTTCACTACGAGTACAAGGCGGAATGCGCACATACACGCATATTATGCACGAAACACGTTAAACAAACCAAATCGCTCTTGAATCGAATCATACCACGACCTCGTTTTCCGACGCTTCTGATCCGTCCGTGCTCTTCCCGCTCTCCTTCGCGTTCTCTGCATCCCCGCTGTACACCGTCTTGCGATTCACAGAGTACTCCCGCATGAACGTCGTCAAGACGAGAGCGGCCCCAGCGAACGCCGTCGCCACCACCCATATCATTGCGATCGAACGCGCCCACGCGTGTTGCACCGCGCTGCGAAGGGCGACGTCCTGTCAGGATCAGCGGGGTCAGAGCGAAGATTGACACAACGTGCGGCGTGCGGCGACCTACGGGAATCAAGTGCACCTTGCCGATGTTCTCGTTGAGCGTGGTAATATCGCCGCCGAACCCGAGACTGGCGATATTCGGAATGGCTGCGAGCTTCTCGGGAAGCACGTTGCCGATGACCGCTTCGCCTACGGCAAGTCCTACGGCGCCACCCAGGACGCTGGACACCTGTCATTTCCGATCTAATCGATCCGTCAAGACAAAGTTCCTTACCGAAGAAACATGTATCCGCTCGTCGCGGTAGCCATATCCTTTAGAGGCATGGCCGCCTGAATTGCTACAATAGGAATCTGGAACAAAAAGCCTGCACCGATAGCCGCAACCGAGGGAAAAATCTCTTGCTCGATGCTTTGAACTATTGAGCAACCTAGAGTGATCCCTCGAGCAGGAAGAAACTTACAGGCTCGAGGTATAGTCCAGCAGAATGAAGAGACCTGTGCCTATGGTCAGCAACATACTGCCAAACCAAATCGATGGGAGGTTTTTCTTCATCTTTGAGACGACGAATCCAGAGACAATGCATAACGTGGAAGACACCAGGGTATAGGGAAGCATCCTGAATGCAAATGAATAGGCCAGAAATGCGAAAGCAAGGAAAATAGGCACTTGACTCCTGCACCAGTGGCTGAAGCACCGAGTACTGAACAGACGTCAATCAGCTGTTCACACGGGACAAAGCCAGATAGAAAACCTTGATAATACACTGGAAGATAACTGGAATTCCAATCAGTGCGACGACAAAGTGCACGATTCATCCATATTCACAACACCGTCGGAAAGTAAACGGCCATTTGGAGGAACGCCGTTATAAGAAGACATGCAGTCGTTCGCGTCTTCCAAAGACGGTCAGACTACCACGCGAAATTTGGGCCTGACAATCACCTTGAACAACCGAGGGGGAAGGACAGCCACGCGTTTCGTAAACGTTTCGTGGACACCGCCGACGATGAGCAGAGTCGCACCAACCACGAGCGTCGCGATCGTCCTGGGTGCCGACCCTTCAAAAAGTCAAGAGCTCGATCAGCTATCACCATGTCACGAGCGACTTACAGCTCTCTTCACCAAAGTTGAGTCCGACGAGGAGGCAAACCACCCCAGCGACGAGACTGAATAGTCCGATGAAATCTAACTCGGCAATCTGGTCACCGAGCGAGCGTTTTGGGGGTGGATGCACGTTCAGGAACACGAATAGTAATACGCCCGCAACGCCACCAATCGGTCTGGGGCTTAGCAATCAGGGGATACTAGATCAGATCTTGCGCATGAACACGCACAAGTTGATGAAGAAACACCATCTCCACGAAACGTGCTGGGCTAGAACCTAAGTAGGTTTAGTCTTCGTGTCCGGCGTTTCCGGAGTAATATAACACTTACGCCACCCAGGAGCGGTCCTGCCAAGCTGTTCAGAACAGCGTTAGCCAATCTGAAACTCGAATCACCAGGGGCCTACCTCGCTAGACCGTACGTAGCGCCGATTAAGCCACCGTAGCGACCTCGGCTACGACGTCGTCAATCAGTAACAGGACGATCTTGTGAACGTAAGCCTACTCTTTCAACGGAACAATGTCTGATATGGTGATCATCGACAGCTGCATGAGGCCACCACCCCCAATCCCCTGGAGGGCCCGGCACCCGATCAGCCAGGCCATGTTTTGCGCAGCGCCACAGAGCGCTGACCCAAGCTGATAGGGCGGAAATGAGATGTGTGAGACATACAAGCGCCGTGACATGGGAAACGGACCAAGAACACGAGTATGCTTGAGTAGAGAAGCGGTTTTCGCCCTAGGCAACGCATGAACAACGCCGTCCAGACACCGTCGATGGGCAACTCTTACCAAAGATGTTGGACAGTTTCCCGTAGAGAGGACTGAACGCGCCAGACGCGAGCATGTACGCACTGATGCGACGGTCGACCAAAGGTAAGAAACCTTCGAAAACACGGAGCAGACGCACCTTCCCACCCAGCTGTAGTTATTGCCCCCACCAAGGTGAGCGACGATGGTGGGGAGCGCAGTCGCGACGATCGTCTTTGCGATAGCCTTATCAGACGGATCCAGGACGAGAGAGCAAGACGCACCTGATCCACCGTTCCGAGGAACATCGTACACACCAAAGCGAAGCCGACGACGGCCAAGTTGTTCTTGGGCAGGACATGCTCCTCGTCTCGCTTCCACGAGGAGCCAGGTTCCTTCCTCTCCATAGTCTGTATCTCACCGTGAGCAGGTTTGGGCGACACGGCTATGGACTCGGAGAACCTCGATTATGCGAGGGGATGGAACGAGGTTTTAAGCACCCCTGGAAGATGCGCGTTTGCGTCTCGCTTGGTAAACAAACGATCAGATACAGCTAATCTCAAAAGCGATGGCAGATGCTAAGCCAAAGATGAGCGCCAATTGTTCGCCTTGTCACAATGCAAGGAGAGGACTATCGCTCACCCTGACGCATGATCCACGATCGGCCGTCACCAGTCTCTTCCCCTCTCCACGCACACCAGAGATACACTCGAGCGCCGGCGCTGACCCACCTGGCGTGCATATATGGGGATGGGTATCCACCGACCCCAGTTTCAAAGTGCGCAATTTGACAACGCCCTATAGGTGCCGCTGTAAATTTGAGCCTTCCGAGCTCGGAGGTTCTGTCAATGTGTCAATGTCATTCGGGTTGAACGTTTGGAATCCCGTGTTTCGCTCGCCATGAGCTACCGCTGGCTGGCGACGTGGTTTACCGGTACATACATGGGCGAGAGAAGTTTGAACCACCCGGCGCAGCGCGGTCCGGCAGCTTTACGAAATCACCAGTGCATCACTGAAACCAAGTTAGCGTGGCATTGCCTTATTTGAATGTTCAACAAGGTCACGGATTTCCCCGCAACACAATTGTTCATATGGCCAGTGCAAGATGCACGAAATTTTATGTCCCACAGTCCTTGCGTGGTAGCCTGTCAGTCGATTTAAAAAGCCGTTATAATTTGATCCTTTAAATGTTGTCGCAGTGGAGGTCACTCCGATTATATAGTACAAAGATAATTGAGTTGTATTTACCTTACACTGCCCGTAGAACATTCCTTACTGATCAGATGTTGAGACGATTATATGTTGAGACGATATGAAGCTTGTACTGGTTCCTCACCATTTAGCGTCAATCGAAAGTTATTCTAATCATCCTGCGTGAAGATACTGGATTTGCATTTGCTCGAAGTTTTGATTTTTGGGCCGAGATGACGTGATCCTTGGCTACCCAATATATTCTCACTGAAGAGAAGTATAGGATGGTACGTCACTCATTCCCCGCCGGTATCGCTGTTCCATGAGTCTGAACGAGCACACGTACATGCTCGTGGCAAGCTGGGATGTCCGTGCGCATCTTCAATCGTATTACTTACTGGTACTTGTTCGTGTGTCATCTCTCCGAGGCCGCTGAGCCTTCCTCACTTCCTGGTCCGTCACGATGCGGGCTAGTGTAGATGTAGTTCGCATACACTCAAACCCGTATGTTCGTTCGTCTGTCCACCTGGTGCAATTGTTACTCTCGCTCGTTACTGATACAGGAGAGTTGAAGTATATGACACGCAGAATCAATACTTATAGGTAGGACCGTTTTCTTCGTCCTTGTCTTCATCCTCGTCGATGATGCTCTCGTTCTCTTCATCGGTCTCTTCGTCCTCAGTTTCATATTCATCCTCGGACTCCTCCACTTCTTCACCCACTGACTCGTGGTCCTGCCTGTCATCTTCGTCGACATCACCATTCTCATCTGAATCAGACGGATATGGCTCATCTGAGTCGCCAGTATCGGTGTACTGGCCACTGTCGTCCCACCGTAGTGATGTTGCGATCTCGTATTGGGCATAATGGCCCACACCGATACCCGCATAACACGCAAACATGTCACGGTCAGCGAAACTGGTAGATCATTAGTAATAGGAGCCACCCGGTAGTATAGTGGAAACAAACATATTAACATAGTATGCTGCCCAGTCATTGAAGACATCCTCTTCACGGGCAACAGATTGGCCGTGGCGAAGCAATGAGTCTGTGCGACCATCCGCAAATGCAGGGATCAGGTGGCAAGCACGCAGGACAAGGGATGGATTGACAAAGCCAAAGGCGGTGCCTGAATCTGATGGGACAAACCCGATTTTCGGAAGGCGAGCGTTCTCGAGTCCCCAGTGGTAACCTGGCATGACGCCGAGCCAACGAACCCACAAGAAGTCCATCATTCGCTCAACTCCAGAATAGCAAATCTTGATCAGAAATGCGCCCAAGACTTCAGCATACCAAAAGGGATGAGCATTCTGACCATCCTCCCGTGAGAGTAACATGACTGCCTGTGTAGAACCACGTCCAGGATGCAATGTGTCCTGATCACGACGCATATTGTACGTTGT
The DNA here is from genome assembly GCA_038093835.1 of Strobilomyces confusus. Lineage (NCBI taxonomy): Eukaryota > Fungi > Basidiomycota > Agaricomycetes > Boletales > Boletaceae > Strobilomyces > Strobilomyces confusus. Next base: position 20,593 of record JBBPSZ010000010.1, read on the forward strand.
GTAGTTGATCTGTAGACGTTTCGGACGAAGAACCCTGTTGAGGTTGTTAACAAATATAACGGAATTCTGCTCCTCGCTGGTGAACGACCGTTCGTCACCATCATATTCATGACCCAAAAGACGAGACAATAGGTGATCCTTTAGTTTTGGGATGAAATCCTGGACAACATCAGTGTCCACTACGGGCGTTATGCAATGTGCCAAGTAGACCTCACCTGGAATGCCAGATCATCAGGGGAGCTTTGAAGGTATTCTGCCAGGTTAAAGGCATTGGCCGGCGAGTCTGATAATTGGTGGTGTAACCAATTAGGAACTGAGTCCAAGTCGGCTGAGGTGTTCTGTGGCTGTGTTTCGGCATTGGGATTAATGTAGTAAGTGTCACACTGGCGCCGAACACGAGTGAGCCGTCGTTCCTGCATGGCAATCTGCGCTGCTGGGTTTTTCTTGTTCGTACATTTGTAGAATTTCTTGATTTGACGGTGGGAGTGCTCCCCCTAATAATGTAAAATCACCCTTGTATCCATAATAAATCAATAATAAATCTAAGACGGCTTACAATCTGAGTAGTGTATGAATCTGTCGTCCCGAACAAGCGGATTGTACGCACATAGTCTCCTAGGGCATGCAGCTTGTAGGTATTGATGTTGAAGGCCTTCGAGCGTGCACCAGAAGTATCGCTGGTGGTAGAATTATAATCTGGCTTGCCGAGTTCACGTTCCTTCCTTCGCCGACGTGCAATTGTCTCCGAAGGCAGCTCCATTGTACTGAACGCCTTGCAGGTGATATTTTGGAACTTTCGTAGTTGCTGCCCAAGTGAACGAGTGGTATCATCGAGCAAACCAAGAGATTCTTCACTGTGCTGTCGTAATTTGGCAAGAGCATGCCAATGGGCCAGTCGAAAGAGAAGGTTACGTGCGATTGTGCCATGTTCGGCTGGGAGTAATCCCTCAAAAGCAGGAATTATGCACTAGGAGCTCATACGAGTGAATTTCATACGAATACTGAGTAGTATGTAGGATATCAAACCTGCAGGACATCCTCGAAATGTCGAGCCAGGCACTGACGAGCCTCGGACACACTGGATGGGAATCGACGGATTGAACCTTTCCCGAATGGTGGTATCTGGCGGAATCTTAAACAGATCTTCGTTGTACAAAAATACTCAGTCAGAATGCAAATGAACACACCGATCATCCAGAACCACTATCAAGTTTGGGTCAACAGCATATAAGAGTCGTAAGAGGTGCTTGAAAACCGATTTAAATATTCCTAATTCAAACTCGTGGAGGAGATCGACAACAAGCATAGAATATATATTGCACCCAAGTGCTCCGAGCCTATCTTGTATTGCGTTCTGTTGGAAAGGTTACGAACTTCAGTGAGCACTACAAATTTATGGGAAAACGCACACAGGTTGGCACCAGAGACATGTTTTTCAGGTGGGCTTCTGGAATGACACCTTTGATTGGTGAGCCAAGATTGTAAATAGCATTTCGTGCAGCCATGACCTTCTCCCGCATGTACAAACACATTTTCGATACCCTTCTTGACATGTCAGATAAAAGTCCAAGAGAATGAAAGGCAGTCTTCGGGATTAGACATCGAGGACATGGGCAGAGGCCTTTGTCCCGGATTGTGGCCAGTAATACCCTGTGTCCATATCAATAAGCCAGTACAAATGCTAAATCTTGAGTACGTACTTCTCTGGATAATCTGCGGAATATGTGAAGATCCGGGGGAAGACTCGACGTTTCTTCCCATCATGACATGTTATGACAATGCCATCACGATAGGCATTGATAAATTCGTCATCCAGCAAGATATTCCATGTCGCATGGAATAGCTCGCGCTTGCAATGTGCCAGAATGTCACGGATGGACTTCGTCTTCGCAAAACCAGATATAAATTTCTGAATAGTCTCTGGTAACTTGTTATCCTCAGTCTTGAATGAATCGCATTGAATGGAACATGCCTCACACTTGGAATAAAGGCGACAGGGTGACATGCTCCTGACTCAGGGCAGCTACGGATGTATTTCGATTGGTTCCCAAAGAAAAGGTAAACTGGCCATGCGGATGCGGTGCCGAATTGAGCAAGGTGCGTGGCATCAGACCAGAGTATGATCGCAGCAATTACCCTTTCGAGATTGCACCCATCATCACGTCGTTGCTTCTGTAGCTCGTCATGCGCAGTGATCCATGTGTCGGAGGTGTATAGTTCGTCATAAACACGCTGCTCTCGACCGGTGATGGGTGACTTCCAGATACGTTTGAATGGTGTAAGATGAAACCACTTCGCAGCTGTCTCGGAGAAGGAGGCACGGATGACAGCAGTTAGGGAACGGTGGAACAGTCCCGGAATCGCGAATGGCTGCCCATTTCCATCTGGGTTTCGCTCTCGAGTAGGCACTAAGATGGTAATTGTTGACTCTTTCCACGAGTCCTCTTGTGGACTGCCAGCATCGTCACCAGATACGTTCTCGGACTTGTCAAACTGCCTCATTTGAGTGCGGGCATTGAATCTGTCGAGGTCACTTGGGTTGAAGTCTGGTGAACGTATAACTTCATGTACAAGACGTGTTACTTCAGCACCAGACTTCTGCGTGCTACCCGTCATCATCCACGTCATCAGGCGCCAAATACTCATATTTTTCCAAGGCCAGGGGGGAGGATGGGGTAATGGAAGGACATGTGGTGAAATCATAGACGAAAGATTGGCCACAGGTTGAGTGTTCGATAGTTGATCAAGAGTTAACACAGAATCGGGATCGTATGACGGACGATGGCGATAGTCATGAGCAATGGAAAATTGATTAAAAGCTGTTCGGAACGAGTCGAATACATGTAAAATGACACAAGGTAACACTCGTGTAGATGGGATGTTTGGGTCCTGCGAAGACAAAACTGCAGGCCCTGGAAATATGTCCATGAACCTTGCAGGTGGGCGTTTCGATTGTACAGGACGACCTGAGCTTCCAAGACCAATAGAAGAGCCCTCAGCCACTGACTCTAGGTCACAGGACGGGGAATGGTGTGGGATAGGAGCCTCAGAACTGGGGTCTCTCGTCGTATCCATGGATGGAAGGGGGATCGGCAGCTGTGCCTGTGCCTCAGTTGAAGAGATGCCAACAGAGTCGGAAGTTGGCATCGACTCGTCATTGCCATGCTGTCATAGTTGAGATGAAGTATTGTACATTCAGACCAAGTTTACTAACGTTATATTTGTCCAATCTTGACTTCTTGGACGCTCGATTATCCCATGCATCAAATAGGGAGTCAAATAGGGAGCGTTTGAGTCGGGATTGGGCATGTGTAGATGTAGATTGACGTCGATAATGGAGACAGCTTTGGCGGTGACGAAGAAGAGCACCGCTTGCATTGAACGTCCGCCCACATGAAAGTGCACCGCATTCAAAACGGCCATCCATCAGTACTAGTGAGAGAAAAGTGGCAGTGAAAAGGAACTCAAGCAGAGGGACGATACGCATATCGCATCAAGGAAAGTAACTCAACGTCCACTGAATCCACAGACAGCGGTAATGGACATGTTCTTATTGAAGAGAAGTGTTTCGCATCAAAAAGGTCACAGGCCAGTCCGCTGAGGCTGCCTTGAAAGGTCATTGTGAGGTGCAGCGGCGCAACCGCCGCTCGGATCTTGTCATGCCCATAACTGAACTAGACATGTATTTGTGACACTGGTTGAAACTCCGAGTCGTGCCCTGGCTCGCCATCACTCAGATGCTTGCTCGTCGTCTCCACCACCGTTCCTTTTTAGGTGCCTCTGCGCGCCTGTCTACTGCAGCCCATTCTGTTCATCGGCGTCATGTCAGATTTGTATGTTCTCTACGCTTCGATGGGTGTTGAGACGGTGATGGCCCGCAGACGATACATCGCGTGCAAAGTGAACAACTCGGACGCGTCCGCGTTTGCCCGCATCTGCGGATAAAGTTTCCCGTCCCAAGATACCGTCTTTCGTGCTCGGCGTTCTCAGCGATGGCCGTTTATGATCCCTCACAGTGTGGGGTGTCATCTGGCTCTTGATGGCTTTCGTTTTCTTTGCTGCTGGGGTCATCACCGGGATCGTCGTCTTCAAGGTCCCCTGCATCGTTTCCACTGGTTTAGAATTGGCATTGACGATCATCATCCACGTCACAGGAATCGGCTGCCCAGCAGAAGGAAGACGGATCGCACTTCTTGCCTATCCCTGGATCCAGCAGCGCGACACCAGTCCCCGTGCCGACGTTCGTTCTATTTGTTGTGACGAGCCTCGTTTGGAAGATTCTTGCTTGATGACATGATGACATGCATGCATCCCGGATATCTTGGACTGTTGTTATAATGAATGACGATGTACTGTTCTCCGATTTTCGTAGTTCACCCCTACCTTGCACTCGAGGTACTGTACTTATTTAGAACACGAATGATCTACAGGACGAGCAACCAAAAAGCAACCCGACTGAGCGGAGATGACGCGTAAAACGAATTAGTGTCGACAGCCGATCTCCGCCCTCACCGCCTGCGATCGCGACAGTCCCTCTCCTCTGAGTCCATCCGTCACTTGTCTGGTGTCGCAGACCGGTTCCTATACCCGTCTCTACAACCTGGCTCCTCCCGCCTTGAGTGACCCCTGTCGTGATCGCGCGAATTGTCCCCCAGACACCGATCCATGTCCCTCTCCCTCTCCCGATCGCGGTCCCGATCAGGCCTATCGTCGTGCATTGGTCGCGGCGACAGCGATTCCCGCCGACCCGACGCACGCTCATCGCGATACCGCGCGGGGGGAAGCGAAGGTGAATGACACGGCGGCGTGCGCGAGTCGTCCCTGTCCCTGTCCCTGCCTCGACTGTTGTCCCGGTGGCGCGCGTCTCGGTCTGGGCTCCGGTCGCGCCGCGGAGGCGTGGGGCCCTGTGGAGTCGGCGGTGCACATCGACCGAGGACGTCAAGTCAGACGGCGACGAAGACTCTTGTTCGAGCATCGCGCGACGCTGCTCCATGATCGGGCGGGGCGCGTTCTGAGTATCGTGCGAACCGTCAACGAGGGCCATCTGGGCCCGAAGCGGTCGGATAGAACGCACCTTGAGACATTCTCTTATTTCCTCGGTCAACACGCAACGCTCGTGAAATAGTTGATAGAGAATCGCGTGTTCTTCGGGTTGTCTGTCGGGAACATGAACCTGCTCACGGCTTTGTGCAAGGTTCTTCAGGCCACGCTCTCCACGCACTCCTGCACCACGACCTTCATAAAGATGCGAGAACTGGAACTTGTTTCGTCCTCATTCATTTTGACGTTTTCAAGGACAGTCCAGGATATAGCGTTGGAAGCGAGCATGTGTCCAAAGAAATGAGAGATGTTCCTCAACCGGATCGCTTCATGCCCGTGAATTGTGAGGTAATAATCAGCGAACGCTTGTTCGATGGACTGCGTCCAGACGCGGTTGAGTTTGCTGAAACCTCGTTGACGAGACCGTAAAACGTGGAATATTAGTATGTTGACGAGTTCGATCTGAGGAGCAAATCAATCAAAATGACGCGATCGACTGAAGGACCACAGACATATTGTGGACGGCTTCTTCGTAGTTCAAGGCATTCATGATAGTGAGGTATATCGTTCGTCGCAAATTCACCAGGTTGGTCCTGCTACGGCTCGATACCCTCTTTTTCTTCGACGGCTGCGCAGGCCCGTGAGTGAACGGCGGTGCTCGCAACGGAGAGCCATTTACCTTGTTCATCGTCGTCGTCGTTGTCCTCTTCTCCAACGCTGGACTCGGAACCAGACTCTGAATTTTCGCCAAGAATCTCAGCCCTGATTGCCCTGTACTTTTCCTCGGTCTGGATATAATTGACGTCAAATTTGAAGACGTCTGGGCTGATGAGCGAGCGTGCTTTATTTGTCGAGGAAGCGGGCCACTCACTCAGTCCCTTTTGGACCTGTAAATCGTCCTCCAACTGGATCTGGTGTGATCTGCTCGTCCTCTTCTACGAGGTCCAGGCCCTCTGGAAGGATGGGATTGTGCTCTCGTACTTGTCTTTGCGGGCCTGCATGAGGGTGACTGATGGTGCCTTCGTCGAGGACAGCACGGAAGCGCTCGAAGACGCTCATGTTTGCCTTTGTGGAGTTTTCTGCGAGGAACGCGTCGACTTCGCGGGTGAAGCCGACGGCAAGCTCGACCGAGTCATCGGTAGGGCGTTCGAGCAACAAGACGAGGGTTTGAAGGGCGATGATCTCGTGTGTGACAGCCTGGTTGACAAGGCGGGCGATGAAGGTAGTGGCGGAGTTACGAATGGCCTGGGACGTTGTGAGTGGCTGGACAATAAAGAGCGAAGGACGCACTTTATCATTTCGTTTGAAGGCCCTCCTGAACTGACTGATGAGGCAGGTGAGGACGAGTTCGGCCACCTGGGGGAGTTTGATGATGGCGACGAGGGTGGCAAAAAAACGGGGGTGAAGGGTAAACTGGAGGCCTGCGCTTTCATGATACTACGCAAGAAGAGGTTGCGTCCACGGATGAGGTTCTCGGAAAAGACCTCTGGGGTGACTTACTTGATGTTGGCGATGTTGATGCGGACTTGGCCTGCTTTTCTGCAAGGTCATCTAAGTCCTCGTCGGATGGGGTCGACCTTAGGCAGGCTCACCCAACGGGGTGGGGAGCGGGATCTCCCGCAGGGGGAAGGGGGTGGCCCATCTGAGTGGTCTGCAGAGAGGGAGCGGGACCTAGAAGGGGGTCACCGGGACTACGAACAGAGACGAGAAGAGGACAGACCTCTTAGTGGCCACGGTCGAGAATGTTGCTGCGAAGCTGCGCTGGTGTGACATGTGTGACATAACTTGGGTCATCAAAGTACAAATGGGCCCCTCTTCCTCGTCTTTTTTACAGTGCTTCTTTGCTTTGTCCTGCGCCACCCATCCGTCCTTCTCTGTCAATGGCTGCCGTGCACGGACCTGTTCCTGCCATACATTTGTCGTCGTACAGGGCTGCTCACAACGTCCCTCATCCCTGCGTCCCGTTCCAACAACAACCAGTGCGTGCCCTGACTGCCCATTTTTTCAGTTTCTCATCTCTCCCAGCTGGCCGTCTACTTAGCTCACTTCTTCCAGGCAAAATCTGTTTTACAGCCACGAGCAGACATCGAAACTATGTTGTCGGTTCATAACTCACTCTTCGTGTGTCTGGAGTACCCCCATTCGAATTCCGCGGTTAAGCTCCCACACTTCAGCTCCACCAGACGAAACTCTGTTCCTCTGTCTATTCATCCCTGCTTTCATGCTCGCATCGAAGGTCATCGACGACGATACATACTCGAACAAGTCGTAGTCCATTGTCGCCCAGGGAATGTTCCAGCGGCATGAGACCAACCCGATGGAGAGGGAGGTGTGCCAGTATCTCGAATGGGAACTCAATGTCGACTCCGTGACCCTCAAGGAATTCGAGGAGATGATCCATAGAGGTTTCATCAGCTCAGTTCCCTACCCTATGTACATCTTACCTTCGACCAAGAAATCCACACGCCGCCGACTGCCAACCCGTTCGCCGCGGCCCAAGTACCCTGTCCCCGTACAGGCAGAAGGCACCCATCGCCTCCCAAATCTGCTTACCCCTTGCCAAATCCATCGGCGGAGTACGTCGCTCCCCACCACTCCGGTTACGCCGTCCTCGCCTGAGTGCCACTGGTCATTTCTCGCCCACGCCATTTTCAATCGAGCACGCCCCGTTCGTCCGTTGTTCTCGATATGCTCACTGGAGCGCTACTGCCCGTCACTCTGGCATGTGGCTCGTCTGGCGTCCTTGCCACGAGCATTGCTGCTCGCTGCGTTTTTTTTTTTTGACGCTGCTACTCACTGATCACTCTCACTCTTTACTCGAGCACAGCGGTCGTTGGCCTCCCCCCACTGTGTCTAGCTGAGCACCGATACTTATTCGGAGCTCCTTGTGATCATCCATGCGCTTACATGTAATTCTATACAATATAAATTTTTATTGGCGGTGTTGGTGTCGTCGTCGTCCATCGCCCTGTTGCACACGCGACTCAAAATTGGCTGATATTAGGGGTATACCTTGTGGAACGCGGTGATCTGTGCACTTGTTACGTCATACAGATCACACTGATTCACAGTGAAAGTAGCAGCTGCTCGCGGCTCTGTGGGGATGAACAGGTTGGTGAGCCGGCCCCATGTATCATCTCGAAGGTCGCGTAAGCGCTGATTCTAGGGGAGGTGGGCTACACCACGTTGAACACCCTGGCTAAACTTGCGAAAAACGGATGACAAGCTCAAAGTTCACACTCCGATACGAGGTGCAAGGTGGGTTAAGCTTGCAAGGGCCCCACCGTCGACAATTTGACTGATGACGGTAATGGCAAGAAGACGTACAACCACCGCCTGTCGCAATCTGACCACTTCGAGGCTGGTGGGTTCTTGGATCACGAGTGAACTGAATAACTTATATGTAAGGCAGGAGGCTAATCCTCACTGCCCAGCTGCCGTCCTTCCTACATGCCTAGAATCCCCACCATCCCTCTGGATCCAGACAGTAGTTCGGATCCCGACCATGCTGCTGCAAACTTCTACTGCAGTCCCTACGACATAGACTATGATGCAAACTCTTATGACGAGTGGGGTCAAGCGAAGTGGGGAGGCACTGGGCAAGGTGCCCCTCTCGACGAAAATGGCCGTTATATCTATTCTCAGGTTGGCATGCCTGTAGTTCCCTCGCCCCTTCCAATGAGTCCCCTCGGTGACTTCATCTCTACTGAGGTGCCTTTACCGGTGAGATGATCAGTATCTGATGATTTGCGCGCGTATACTTACGGGTACATAGCCCGCTGTGAGGATTACAACTGAATGCTACGAAATTACAGGCCCCCAGACTATTGCTGTGGAAGGCGGTGTCGGTCGTCCAACCTTGAAACGAAAGCGATCAGATGATCAGCCAAAGGTAAGAACTGTTTCTGCGTAGATATACATTTTAATGAACTACTACAGACACCACGCCAGAACCTCGGCAGATCGATGAGCTCAAAGAGAGCTAGTTCTGCGCCAATCCAACTGGCTCACCCAATCAAACGTCGCCGCTTACGGTCCCCGTTTCTTCTTGACTCCGACTTTTCTCATCG
>JBBPSZ010000011.1:0-28605 GCA_038093835.1 Strobilomyces confusus
TACGACGCGTACACAGCCCGATGGGTTTTCTTACTTTACGCGCTTTTCGGATACGATACATTCCATTGTCGCTAACAGTTTTCCTTTACTCCTTTCGATAGATAGCTTATACCTACGAGTACTTAAATGCACCTTTTCCGTAGTTGTCACCTCAGTCCGTTTGCCCCGCATACGACTGAGCACTCGTTCTAGATCTCACACCTATATCAGTAATCATCTTCGAGACTCATCGGCTGATTGCGAGGCATATAATGCATTGTAGCCCACTTGTCATGCGGCTTGGTCAGTGAATGAATGGTTTACTAAGCAATACTGTGTCATTTTTAGAATATTGACGTCCAACGAGGCTAAACAGGATGCGGCAGTACTCTGAAGCATCACCTCTTGGTCACACTGAATTACTCATGCAGGCTGATCGTTTGTCATCGACACATCCCTGTGGCCATAGATCGGCGACATAGCATGCGTGGCGTACGTACTTTGATCGTCCATCCACCGCGGCTGTGTCATTGTATTGCTGAAGTAAGGCGTGATGGGGATCGATAAAACAGCAGAAAGATCACGCACATACCCTCACTCTGTCTACAGCGGCATGGCAGAATCCAGGGTGTGGCTCAGTAAGTTTATCTCCACGATAGTGCTCCCTAATGTTCACCTGTCCTCAGTCACAGGTGCCTCGTCTGGCTTCGGTCGCCTGTTGACCGAACATCTTTTGAAAGAAGGGCATCGGGTCGTCGCAACTCTGCGTAGGACCGAAGTCTTGTCCGACCTCGTTCGCCAGCATCCATCCACTCAGCTTATCGTCGTCAAATTGGACGTGACTCAGCCCGCCGAGATATCTGCAGTGTTTGCCAGAGCTCATGAGGCGTTTGGCCGCGTCGATGTCGTCTTCAACAACGCAGGGCAGATGATCAATGGGGAGCTGGAGTCTGTCGATGACAAGGATGCGCGGGCAATGTTTGAAACCAACTTCTGGGGCGCCGCGCAAGTCAGCCGAGAGGCAGTACGATTCTTTAGAGACGTCAACGAGCCTCGAGGCGGCAGACTTCTCCAAGTGTCATCTGGATTGGCCATCATAAGTGTCGCGTGCTTCGGACATTACAGCGCTTCGTAAGCATACCTTTTATCATTGATACCCTCCAAACTCAGACTTCGTCAGGAAATTCGCTATCGAGGCGTTGACCGAAGCGCTCGCAGATGAGTTGGATCCTGCGTGGAACATCAAGGTAAGACACCAATTTACAGATTTAGCAAACGGTAAATGAATGTGCATAGATTACCATACTCCAACCGGGACCGTTCCGCACCGAGCTTGCAGCGGGAAACCGTATTATTGTTCCTCCTCATCCCGCTTACACAAACCCTCAGTTAGCGGGCTCCAAATGGCGTGAGGGTTATAAAGCGGGTGGTTTCATGAACGGCGATCCACACAAAGCTTGCATTGCGTTTGAGAGAGTATCTCAATTGGAAGATCCACCGCTACGGCTTCCTCTCCACAGGGTGTCACTCAGCAGGGCGAATGCAAAGGCAAAGGATTTGATGGAGAATACGGAGAAATACAAAGCCTGGTCTGATGACCTGTACCTGTAACCAAGGGAAGCACGTTCTACTTCCGTCGGATAGTATCATAGACCCATAGCACATAAATGATCAAGGAACTGACGGCAATGAGCGATCAAGATAGGGCAGGGATGTTGTGGGTGACGCGATAGGCTGGAAAGAACGATAACGGCGACGTCGATAGGTCAATTGCCTTGAAGAGGTTCGTGCTGAACTGTATTAGGTAAGTGAGAAGGGGACATCACGAGTATTTCCTCCACACCTTTCAACCATGGCCGCCAGCAGACTGAGCAGACTCTGCAAGCGCTCTCTCTCCGTATTCGAGCCATTCGGCCAACCGTGGTTACCAATGGTATCTTCGAGATACGCACCGAGCCAAGGGAAAGCGCAGCCTGCTCTCCAATCCAGCTTATCTCTCATAACACAAAACCTCGACGCCTTCTCCTCGCGTTCCGTCGCAAGGGCCGAACAACTCCTCGGTGGAATCCTCAAGGAATCCAAAGGTCCTCCTGACATTATCTTTCTCCGAGAAGTCAGGTCCGATGTCCGCACCTCTGTTTTGAGCAATCCGGGAGTTCGCGAGGTCTTCCTGGTCACGGACGCCGAGGACCCCAACGTCGTATAAGGGAGTACCCTTTGCGAATATGATATTGCTGTCGAGCAAGCGCTTTGCCTTCAACGTAGAGAAGGCTGGCAATGGGGTAGAGAGGAGAGAAATTCATGCTGGATCCCGTTTCGCGTGTCGAACTCCCCAGCAAGTATGGGAGGTGTGCGCTTTCCGTGGACATCATTCCCCTATCCACCCTATCTACCCCAACCCTATCAACGTTCATCTCGATTCTCTTGGAGATGCGCTCCTTTACCGTGCCGAGCAGATGGAGATCCTTGCCAACCTCCTGCGTAAGCCTGGATGCGATGGTGGACTGATCGCCGGAGACTTCAATGCCATTAGCCCCAAGGATCACACTCTCCTCGATAAAAACGGACTGGTGGATGCGTGGGTCACGTTATATGGAAAGCAAGGACTTAACGGAGCTATGTGGGGAGGGGGTGAACGACATGACGGGCTGGAACCTGGAAGGTTGGACAAGGTTGTGATGTTGAATGCAGAGGCGAAGGATATGGAGATTCTGCGTCCTGATCTGATCGAGGTGCCCGAGCCCGGCAAGAATTCCGACTTGATCCCTTGCAGTGACCATTGCGGACTGAGAGTTAGCTTTACCGTCTCAGTACGATCGAGTACGTTTGGACGCAACATGTTGAATAACGGTCCCGCCTAGGCTCTCCCAGCACTGGGTTCTGTACGTCGAACTCTATGTACTCATGTAGGCCTTGAAGACGCTCGACCCCAGTTCGTAGCGCATGATAGTGTCCCGTTCAGCCGACGTGGCCTGTCGATCGACCGTGTTGCCCACATTTCTCCGCCAGTCCTTGGGGCCAATAGGTTGTGGGTAGCCCATCTCGAGAGACTGGCCCGTCATGTACTCATGCAGAGTGCGGTACGGAAGAGGGGAGTCGAAGTCGTCTGCACAGCGCCGGAACACAGGTCGTTTCAGCCATTCCTTCTTCCACTACAGATGCAGATACTCGCGAGAAGCAGGAAGCGTGACGGAGAAGACAGCCTCGACGCTGGTCAGGTACTGAGGATACCGAGACAGAAGAGGAGCTTTCTCGTCGGCGTGAGTAAAAGATGGTCCTACAAGACGGAATGAGCCTTCAAGAACGACGAGGCATCGAGAGTAAGAGGTGGTACGTACGGTTTTAGGTTGTTGCCACAGTCCTTATGGTGTAAACTTGATCGACATGCCCAGAGAGATCTCCCCCGTGAGGGGATGGCGGGCGACAAACATCACAATCCCCTCGTAGCAAAGACAATAGGGACGACGCGGATCCACAGGTGCAGGTTCTGGAAGCTCCTCTCTGCCTCTGTCTGCTGGGTTTTTCTTCGTGCCGTTCACAATCTCGGCTGGTCGACACCCCGTATAGCCCAGGATGCGATAGGATGCAGCAATGTCCAACCCCTGGCGTTCGGTGGGGAGGATGCGCCGGTCGTGGGCGACGTTGAAGGACAGCATTGCCAAGAGGTCCCCGGAGTCGGTGACGGTCTTGATGCGCTCTTTTGAGTTCCTGAGGTCGTACCTCCCGACCACTTCTGCCTTGTGGAATTGAGAAACGCGGGGGTGAGTTTCATGTTTCTCGTGACGGGAAGGGAACTTGAATACGTACGTTGAGAACGTCTTGGGTATCGATGCTACTAAACCCGATCTTTAGGTGATAGACTGCGATGACGCGAAAGGTACGCGTTGAGCTACTGCTCCTGCAGACATAGAACACTCATGGACTCACGTTGTTTCCAAGCGCGGAAGTACTGCCAGAGGGTTTGACCCTTCGTAATGCGATAATTGTCGCACATGTAGAGGACGAAATCCATAGCCATCGCCCTGTCGGTGAACTCCAGTACGGCTTCCCAATCTTCGAATTTCATGAATTCGCAAAATCTGGATTTACTATGAGCGAGCTGAAGCTCCCACCAAGTGCCCTGCACGTACTTTTCCCACTTTTTCGTAACATCAACAACCACAAGCTGGGTGCTTTTCGCCCAACTACGCATGATCGAGGTTGCACGTCTAGCTCTTTCCCGAAAAACCTCATGTTCTGCCGTGGTCATTGGTTTCGATCGCGGTTTCCCATCATGATCCTGAGTGAGCAGTTTAAGAAACTTGTCGGTAAAATCGTGGCCCAGGGGATCCGGTCGTTGGGGTGCACGAGGGATAGCGTGAACGAAGACGAAGTAGAGGGTGACGGAGAAGTGGGAGATGTCCTCAACGCCGAGGTAGGCAGTGAGGAAGGAAGCAGGAGGGAGGACGAGGTAGAGAGGCAGATTCCCTGAGGAGAAAGTTGGGGGGAATGACTGGCCTCCAAGACACGTCTTTATACCAAGCTGAGACTATTGTTGACGATGCGAAAGCTAAGTTGGAAAGATCTTGACTCTGAGACGGTGACCGCTCTCGGCCCTACCAAAATATTGCTTGATCGTTGGTCCTCCGTGATTGAAGACGCGCTGAATGGAGCTTGGTCACTGTCAAAACTCGTGCCACTTTGGCTGCTGAATAGTATGTACTAGTCACGAGTGCGGTGCCTGTTACCACACGTCACGTGCGTGATTCATGCAATGCTCAGGTTTGATGGGACATTATGTTTGGAAGTCTGACGTCTAAGACTCGGTTGCCTCTTAAGCTCGAACCAACCACTCCGACTAGAGCAAGTCACAACAGGTCCGTTTATACACACTTTTTTTTACGCCCTTTTCACGAGGTTTCGCCCTAGGACTGTGACAATGTCCACGGTCGGCGATGCCAGTACTAGCTCGGTATCCGACACGCTGCTGCGCTCATTCGCCATGATCATATTCTCGGAAATAGGCGACAAAACATTCCTTATTGCGGCCATCCTTGCAATGCGCCACCCCCGCCTCTACGTGTTTGCAGGCGCCTTCGCCTCTCTATTGCTGATGTCCTTGCTCTCCGCAGAAATGGGACATCTCCTTCTCAAACTCGTGCCAAAGAAATGGATCCACCTCGCTTCTGGCGTGCTCTTCCTGGTGTTTGGGTCTAAAATGATGATGGAAGCGCGCGAGATGCAGAGCGGGAGTGACAAGATGAAGGAAGAAATGCGAGAAGCGGCAGAGGAGATTGAGGCTGACGCCACGGAAATGGGGACTATGGGATCGAACGGCCCTGCCATTCCCTTAGAGCGGCTCGAGGAAGGCGAGGCGGACGCTATCCCTCCCAAACCTCGAAAGACGACGAAATCTAACGTTGTCGATGGTGCTCGCAACTTCTGCAACCTCGTCTTTGGGCCCGTCTTCGTCCAGTCGTTCCTACTGACATTCCTGGGAGAATGGGGGGACAGGAGTCAGTTTGCAACCATCGCGCTGGGCGCGACACACGTGGGTGTCTCAGGCACTAGGTATGATGGATGAGCTCACGCCTTTCAAAGAACGTCTATCTCGTGACGTTAGGAACGGTTATCGGTCACACGGCTTGCACGAGCTTAGCAGTCATAGCCGGTCGGTATATCTCGACCAAGATATCTGTGAAGCATGGTGGGTAATGGTGGTTTTGGAGTTTCGCAGCCCCCTTCTCATGCCCAAACTTCCGTCAGTCACTATCGGAGGCGCCGCGCTTTTCCTCATTTTTGGCGTAATCTATCTCTTCGAAGCTCTTACAGGGTCTGCGGAGGAACTCTCAATACCAGTCATCTCGGACCAAGCTATTGTTATATAACATCCAAGATCGATCTGCTGCGTACTTTTTATGTATTTTACTCTTATCACTTAGATGCATCTATTTCCGTACCCAGTGACTCTCGCTGTGGATCATATCACGGGGACAACAGTCGTATGTGCTTGCCCGGACATTCCAGCTCGAAGCTTACGGCTAGGCTATTGCCTGACTCATGTGATCCAGGGACTTGGAAATCACGTAGAAATTTTACTTACGCTTTATACGACGGACAATGCCTAATTCGCATCAATTCAACTCGCAGCACGTCAACGGATGAGAATGGTCGGCACGAGAACATACTCAATTCACAACCAAAGCTCAAAAACGCTTTACAGAACAAGACGATCTGGGGCAGGCAGGATGTGATGTGGTGGCGCAACAGATCTCGAGCAGCCCGTAAAGGAGACTGGTGAGACCCCAGCTGCTAATGATAGAGAGGACGGGCTCGAACAAAGCCAGCAAAGGGGGGACGAGTTCGGTGACTAGGGAAAGTACGGCGGATAACAAGCTAAAGACACTCTGGCTGATTTATCAGGAAGGCGTCAGAGTTCTTCCTGCCGAAATCGATGGAATATTACTCGTAAGAGCGCATTTAATAATGAATTGATGACGCTGGCGATTTCAGACTCGACCACGGAGAGAACTGCGTAGGCAGCCTTGAAGATAAGCTATCAGTAGTTGAGTATGGCGATTTGTTTTCAAGTACTCGAGAGTCCAGACGCACGTTGACGACCTCTGCACGAAGAGCGGCGGTTTCATTCGCCCCTAAAACAGTAGTACCATCGAGTGAAGATATCACCACATTGGTGGACTGTCCGACAAGCTACTTTATGTTGCCAACATGTATTGAGATCGTTTCTTTTGTCGCATTTTCGTGAGTGGTGTAAACTGATCACTGTCGGAAAGTCGATACGAGAAAGATCTAGACGGTACTCACGCAATTGGTTGGCCCGTAGCGTTCCTACAGTGCGGTTCTCGCCGCATCTTCAGAGCTAGAGGATCTTCAGAGGCGTCTATGTACTCGAGTCAACGTCTACATACTGACCTCATGAGCTTAACATGCATAGTTGGTTGCCATTGACCAATGACGAGTCCTTGCACCAGTGTCGACGGGACCCAATTGCTTAATGGTACTAGGTTCGTGTACTCTTGGACGGTGTCTCCCACCCTCATTTGACATTGAATCGAGGGCGCAGAAAAGGCAAGAGACGTCCGAATCGACGGGTTTGTTGTCACTTGTGCGTCCAGGCGCCGACTGAAAGAGGAGAAGCGTGACAATGGAATATATTCCTCCTTTTTTCTGTTCGACAACCACTCTATAGTGAAGTGAGAATGAAGGGGCTATATTCGATTATCACGCTTTTCCTCTTTCAGTGATGGGACACTTTTCTTATCATGACTCCTCGCTGAGTCAGCGTAATGATCAACGCCCAGGATGTCACAAGATTTTGACGAGGTGTCGAAGCACATCCGTACCCTCACTGCCGTTCTGCAGAGGCTACAAGTACAGACTGATCGCATTTATCCCCGCCGAGAAACCCCTCAGTCTCCAGTCTTGCATCACCTTGTCACCCTCCTCACATGCGACGACGCTCACGGCCCATCCGCGCACAAGGTCGTGGCAGCAACGGGCACATTCGAAATAGACAGCCCACTGCGCATCTTGATCGTCTCTGACTTTGAGTCGACGGCGTCTACTCTCCGCGTTGAAATGATTCCGGAGGTCACAAAATCATTCGAGGACGTCGTCAACGGGTAGGTGCGAGCGGACCGTCGCGCGCGCTCATCTCACCATCTACATAGGAGTCCTCACATCGAGTCGTTGAAGGATCATATCTCAGACATATGGGCCGCACTGATAGCATTCGCCCAGGACCCGACGGGCATGCAGGAAAATTATGATACATTAGGTCGTTTCGTGGTCATGCGTTGTTTCCGCAGACTTGCAGCACGATATGATGAGGACAGACGATTCTTTCGAGGCGAAAAGCTGTTTCAAGTCATCAAGGCCTGGGAGCCGGATAACCCGGACTTTCCGCCCAGATGGGTTACTCTCCCTCCATGGCTACGCCTCCCGGATCTCGTGCTAATGCCGGACGGAGGGGAGCGTGAAGTAGATGGCCAGGTTCAATGGAAGCTGTCGAACGAGACAATGTCAGCTTGGGCCCATTTCATCTCGACCGTCTTCGAGGCGCTGGACCAATACATGCAAGCCGCCAGAGACGCTATGCAGACCACAGGCGACACTCTGACCGACGATCAACGTTCCGCAATCTCCGATCTTCATGACTGGTGCAGTTTTTTGTACGGATTCTTTTTCCGGGACGAGCAAGTCGCCCAAATTATCCTAGTCTCGCATTTCACGTTCGGCGCGCGTTGTGGTACACCCCATGTCGGTGTCCTCTTTGTCGCTTCGCTTTCATTCCATTTAGCTGACGATCAATATCCACAGCACAGAATGAAGATGGTAGTCAATCTATGCACATATCACATCAGTCCACTGAAACTTTTCTTGCAGAGTTTGACGTAATTCCAGAACTTGGGGAGAGCGCCGCGACGCTTGTTCTGCGCCACTTGAAAACGGTCTTCGCTTGGCATGATGCGCTGTTTCATATATGTTCCCAGCCATTCATAGACCAGGTGACGACAAACTCGCTCGTTGCACTTGCCGAGGTTCCACCCGGCAATTTCTCCCTGTTAACGGCCACTCAGCTCGAGGCAGAGGGCCGCAAGTTCATTGGCGCAACAAGGGAATCTCTTGATCGGACGGTTGACGTTCTACTGACAAATTATCCGACATCGTTCCCTGGAGTAGTCCACGTGGTGACGAGTTTGGTGGGCCTTATCGCTCATGAACGCTACAACCAGCGATACAATCACGGATTCTTCGGATAACGGTATGATGCGTGTTCCCCGGCCTTGGTTATCTCTCTTGATCTGTATCCCTGGCTGGGGAGTACTACGGACAACGTGAGCGTCATCGCGGTCAGCAAGAAATGTTGCTGGTGTTGTCAAATGCTCGCGAAGAACCTGGAAAGACGCTTGAACGTCGAGTTCTCTCTTCCGGTAACTCATGGCTTTGTGCAGGCATGGAGTCCACCAGACGTGGGGGTTGACGTCTCCGTGCTCTTGAACATGGAGAAAGAGCTGTGGGGAGAACTACGAGAGAAACTCTTCAAAATGGTTTCCAAACTTGCTCCACCTAAAGAGTTCTCGATCAAATTTCGGGAAAAGTTCAAGAGTATTTTGGTACGGAAGGAGGCTAGCTAGACCGACAGCCCGCAGAATTGAACCTGTGTACAACTCACCTGGTGCGCAAGGCCGTCGTTTACCCTAGTCCTTCCTGTTTCACGCTGACGCTGGCGGGAAAATTAGAGATCGAGTTATTTAATTAGAGTAGTGCTACCATTCATTGCAGCCAGTTTCTTGGTGAATGAGGACCGCGTCGAAAGTCCCGAATGGTGCGTACTAAATTTCAAGTGTCCCCACAATCGTCCATATCACTCAGGCTGGCAACCACGCTCCAAATTGTACCATAGTCCATTGTGGATGAGGACAGAATCAGTGGCGGTCGTACTCAAGCTGGCCATCTCAACTAGCGTGGTCCAGCTGGTGAAAGGACGGAACAACGCATCTTCAAGTTATTCCTTATTTCTTCCGGTTTGAGGGTCGACGGTCTGTTAGAACTTAGCGGTGTCTCTTAGGGATTCTGAGGAACTTCAATGTGTTGATGTGTTCCCAGTCTCACTTAAGCCAGAGTAGCGGGTCACAATTATACTTGTGGGCTCTTCAAATCAACAACGATCCAAATGATGACGTGCTTGACACTGTTTGTGTTTGTGTATCGTGGACCGAAATTTCATTTCATTGTTACCGTACAAGTCACAGAACAACCAATGACCACTTCTGTAGTCGAAGAACGACAGAAAACCCTTCACAGAGTATCTCTGTTGACGAACCAGTTTATCTAGCTCAATCTGTACCAACAGGGGAAAACAGTGGGCGCTGACGACTAGAGACAATAGCGAAACGAGTACACTCGTTCGAATATACTACAAGGTCAATATATACACAGATCAACGCGCAGCGTACATCGTTATCCTCGTCAGAAAGAGGGTCCGATAGCCGTCCAACGTCCTAAGTGCTTTTTCCCTCAGGGATCCCCGCGTACTCGTCGTACCCGAGCGCCAAGTTCAAGTTCTGTCCAAACGGCGCCGTCAGTCTTCCGACCCCCCACAAGCGAAAAACAGCAAGGGAAAACAGCGAACCGCCGGACGACGCACCTGCATACACTGCGTCGCCGCGCCCTTCAACAGATTGTCCAAACCCCCGACGACGACGACCCTTTCCATCCCGCTGTGCACCTGCACCCCGCCGACGACCCACCCATGTCGTCCCTGCACGTCCGCGAGTGCCGGCACGCCCTGCTGTACTCGCACCAGCCGCTCGTCCACGTAGCGTAGGGCGTAGAGCGCGCCCACGTCCGCCGCGCTCAGCTTGCTCGTCGACAGCGGGAACGACAGCGTGCTCAGGATACCGCTGAAGAAGGGGGCCACGCTCGGAATGAAGGCGAGCTCAAGGCGCGGCGGCGGGCCTCCCGGGGCGGGCGCGGGGAGGAGAGTGGAGAGGTGTTGGCTCGCCTCACGTTCGTGGATGTGGTCCGTGAGAGAGTAGGGGCGGACACCGCCCCCGAGGCTCTCGGGGGATACCTTGGGCAATGTTATGGGACGATCGCCGGCTTCGCCAGGTTTTGTGATCGTCCCAGCACCACTGTACCCCGAGATACCGAATACGGTGGGCCAAGCGGGTGAAGCAAGGTATGGGAGAAGGGGCGCAATGAGGAGTTGCGTTGAGGTGGCATAGCAGCCCGGGTTTGAGATTCGTTTGGAGGTCCGAATGTGGTCGCGGCCATAAAGCTCTAACGGAGGGACCCGCACGAAGGGTCAAGTCATGCGAGCCACAGCAGAAGAAAAAAGAAACCTGTTATTGCAGATTCACAAGACATTTTTTACAAAGACGACCCCTCACCAGGTAATCCGTACGTCCAACCCTCTTCAAACCTATAGTCCGCACTCAAGTCCACAATCACGCTACCCTCTGCCTGCCTCTCTTTTGAACCCTTGTCAATGGCATCCACAAACGGCTTGCAGACGCCGTTTGGAAGTGCCATTATCCACGCGTCGACTTCGCCTTGCTTCTCCATCCGTTCGACATCTTGAACCGAGAGATTCGTGTGTGTGACGGGGGACTTGGTGTACCCTTCGAGCGGGTGTCCTTCAAGGACGCGAGAGGAGACGTGTGAAAGCGACAGGTAGGGGTGTGTGTTCAACAGAAAGGTCAGCGCCTGACCGGTGTATCCCCGTGCACCGATGAGAGCGACGCGCTTCGGCTCCGTGGAAGGCGCTGGTGCGTGGGTGGCGTACCCTCGGCTGCCATTGGGAACCCCAGGTCGCCGTGCCAGCGTGGCGTAGCCTCTGCTCCCACCTACTTGGGCTTTTGCAAGGCCGACAGGGAGGTACGATCGCCCTACCCGTCCGCTCTGTTCAAGATTCTTGATGACCTTTTCCACTTCGCTGACGTTGCTGATGCCATACCAAAACAAGGAGCGACCGGAACGGGTAAACGAACCCTCTGCGCGATCGAAATGCCAGGAACGTTCCATCATATCTTCACCCTGAGCAGGATGTGAAACAGGCGAGGGTCCGGTAGGGGGAGAAATCGAGGCGGTCCACACGAGTTGTCGGTGATCCTTCTTCAACGCACTCCACACGTTATCGAGAACCCCATTGAGCACGCCAGCGCGAGATGCAAGGAGTTTCATCAGAACTGGTATCTGACCCTCGGGGTGGGACACGATAGCGACGGCATCCAGAGGTTCGTCCGCATAGATCGACCACTCTCCTGGCTTGGCGTTCTCGAGCGTGGAGAGGACCTCTGCCACGCTTTCTTTGCCTGAGCGGATACCTTCATCGCGCTCTGAGATGACCTGGCGAAGCCGGTCTTTCCCGATGCTTTGCAGTGTTTGGTGCGTGAGGAGCTTGTATCCCCGGCGAATGAGGGTACCAGCGCCAGAATCAGTGAAGAGTTCACGTTGAAGATTGGCAGCGGAGATGACTGCAACGGAGGAGGAGCGAGGAAGGACATCCAAGAGTTCCTTGAACTCCCGCAACTTGAGCTTGGTACCGTACTTGACCCAAGGTTCCTTCATGAGCTGGTCGTATTCCTATGGATCGGCGATGGTCTAAATCAAGTGTCCGAAAATATTATGAGACCAGACGCACCTCGTCCAGGTTGATGATGTCCAACTTTTCCCCCGTGACTCCGTGATACAAGCCACCTTTCTCGTTGATGAATACAATTTTCATGGGTTCAAGCTCCTTGGCGAGCTCTCCGGCTGCGACGTCTGCGTTGACGTTCAAAATCTGTCCGTCATTGCTCTCGGCGAGACTGTACAGGATGGGCAGTGCGCCAGCGCGGATGGAGGCCTCGATGGGCCGCTTGTCCACACGAGTGATTTTACCGACCAGGCCGTACTTGTTGGAGTCGAGAGCAGTGGCGGTGAAAACGCCAGAGGTGATGGGACGCGCGCGGGTGCCGAGCCTCTCGAGGGCACCGACTAGTTTCAAGTTTTCCTCGAGAAAGACGCGACGGGCAATTTGGAGGGTCTTGGCGTCTGCGGAGAAGGTAAGTTGGTAAGGGACAGATCGGAACATCGAAGAAAGCACGCACCAGTGACGCGAATGCCATCGATGTACTCCGACTTAACCCCCTCACCTTCGAGGATGTCGTTCATCTGGGGCCCAGCGCCATGGAGAACGACGGGGTAGAGACCCAAGCGGTACAGGAAGCTGAGGCTGAGGGCGAGCTCGTCGAGGTCGTCGAGAACCGCACCGCCGATTTTGATGACGGCGAACTTGGCGGGCTGGGACGGGTGGGAGCAGGACGAAAAGATGCGGAGGTGACGTTCGACTTCGCGTTTGGTGCCGAGCGAGTAGAGCAGACGGGTGATGGTGTCCTACGCGAGTGTTAAGAGGACGTCGGTTGTGTAGAAGAAGACGGACCCTGTCGGTCTGGACGACGGACTGGATGGACCTGACTGAGTCTCTGGTGCGCACGGCGGTCAGCGCGGCTTGGCGGCGACCGACGACGGCGACGGCCTTGGTGGCTGCGGTCAGACGAGAGGGCAACAGTGCAGCACGGGCCGACAACATTTCTGGTGGTGGTGGAAGAAGCCAAGAAAATGCCAAATGACAGCGTCTATCGACTCGCTCCCAGCAAATTTTATACACGGACAGCGGACGAAATGCTGTTGGCTGCTGTACACGGCGAATCCACGTCACAGCGAGTGTGGGTTCCACATAGCCATTCCTACAGGTACTGCACGAGGAGGTTGCCTACCACCGCGCGCCTATCCTAGTCGTCCGAGTCTAATCGGAACGTCGTGGCATGATGACCAGATTACAATGTCGGAGCCACTCGGATTTTGCCATGACACTCGCTGCTTACTCGGAATTTCGAGGCTGAGCCAAAAGCAATCCACGGATTGGACTTGTCAATGTACGTGACGCTTTTACATAGCGCTAATGACCGTACCGTCGTCAGGCTATTGCGATCATTCAGATTCAGGTGGTGGTCCAAACTTGCAGGCTAAACATTTGCGTAGCATGTCCGAGCCACAAATATTTGGTGTCGGTCAAGCAGTGTGGACCAGGCTTTGTGAATTCCAAGCTGTCAGCCGCCATGGGTACTTAAACCGAATCGGCGACCAACACTGGAATACTTCCCCCGGTTTCTTTCTCTCTTTCATCCCCACCTCCCCGCCGCTGACGGCGGGCTCTCGCTTCCCTCGTTTCTAATATTTTTCATGCCTTCCATGTCGATCCTCAAGGCCTTTCAGCTTCCGAGCACGCTCAGCCTTGAAGCTGCCACGCAAGCTCCCGAATCGAAGCGACCTCAGGAAATTCTCTGTCTCTCCTCGCCGCGCCCGCTGCTTGGAGCAATTTGGGACTTTGCTCACATTCTGTCAGCCGCCGAGCCTGGCGATGCTCGCGTCCGCGCGGCGGGACGATATAGCCGGCGACAGCCCGCCGCGCTACTAGTATGACGGTCTATGTACCTGCATTGACACGCCCAGGCTGGCGGGCCTCGGCGAGCGTCGGGACTGGGGCAACGAGGTCAACGTTCGTTCTCGCTCGCTCGCCACTCCGGATGATGCTGACGTTATCCAGGTGATGTGGCATGCGGGCACCCGCACATCGCCACTCTTACCGCGACGGTAGCGAGCCCTCATTCTCGCGACGTCGTCGACCCGCGCACTCGCCGCGCTTACACTCGAGAAGATGTGGCACGCGAGATGCCGGAACCTGATGCGTCCCTCCGCGGCCGCGAGCTCAGATTTTCGCCACGCCGTCGACGTTGTCGAGCTCAATTATGCGCGCTTGCCGAGACGGCAGCCGGCTCGGATTCTCACTACGCCATCAACAAGGTCGACGAGCGCAATTATGCTCGCATCCAGAACGATATAGCGTAATGCATGCCACAACGCAACAGTCGTCGCTATGGAGCGGGCACTTATTTCGCTATGCCCTCGACTCGGTCGCATTCTAGGTGATTGGGACCAGATGTGTGATTCTTGGTACGCCGTCGATTTAAATTCTCACCCATTGCTGCTCAGATTTTCCAGGAAATCTGGCACGCAAGATGCCATGATTCACCCGCGACCGTGACATCGGCGGGTTCCGCATGCTCGCCTTGAACCCTTTGCCGATAAGGTTGGTTATCGCCGAGCTCGTCAAAATTCCCTGGGAAAGATTCCCGATCCTATCGATCACCACGACCGCAGCAGGCCTTGGCTATTATATTTCCGACTGAGCCTCCTCTGGTGCTGGTACTAGTACTGGACTTGCCCACGCGGTCGACCTTTCTCCTCGCCGAGCCGGGTTACCACCACATCGTCGGCGACCGCGACGATCATTTGCCACATCACTCGACGACCATACACCATCCAAGACGGCACGCGTGATGTCTGTATCGGTCGGTCTTCGTGACCGCAGACGACCTCATTTGTTTGTGACACCTCTGCCGACCGCGTCTTGCGATTTGCCACGTCCTCCGACTCGGACATCGATGTCTGCGGTTATTGTTCACTTTGATCCCAGACGATGAAGGCACTGATGACGGTTGTTGACTTCGACCGTTTGACTGGCGTGCACGTTGATCATCTGCAATCTCGCTCGAGTCGACGATGAACACATACCCCGAACACTTGTTACTGATTTCACAGGGAACGCGCAGAGCTTTTCGGCATTGCGTTATCGTTCTGTGCACCACCATCAAGGGCTGGACGAGACGAGTGGTGGTTTGTTCTGTGCCCGACTTCTGACCTTACGGATGTCCGACCACGGAGCTTTCGGTAAGTGAATGCGAGATAAAAATGCGCAAGGTACGTTCCCCGTCCTTTCGAATTCCGGTGCGCCAGGGAGGGAAATGGTTGCTTCGAAGAGCGTCGAGCTCGGGAATAAGGTGCGTCCAGCAGTAGGGCACGTCTTTGATTCCAAAGACATCCTCTGCTGTTGGACCGCCTTGTTTTCGCTCGTCCGCTTCGAATCAGCCAACAGCATCTCTTCTTCGCGCACGTCATTGGATGTAGCATATAAGCAGTACCCTTTTCGTTTTCCGATGTTCCTTCACCTGTTCCTTACACAGTCGCCAACCTGCGCTGGACGTCCCAGCCAAGCGCACCATTGATATACCCACTCACAGTCCGAATATCCGAGTCAAAGCTCATGGGATGCAGACAAGGTATGTGTCATCTTAGTTCGGCACATACATACGTTCAAACCGTCTATATCATTCGTGGTGGCGCTACACCAATCGAAATTAACTATGGTTACCAAAGCGGGGACTCGTAGCTCATTGGGATGGGCGTGTGACGCAGCGAACACGCCGAGGCGCCCAAGATAAAGCCGGGTTGCAGATCTCCAGACTGTTTCCGATGCCAATACACTTGCGATACGGTGCATTGGATAGATCTTTGAACGACCTCCAGCTGCAAGGACGACTCGTAGGTTGAGATCCCAGCTCAAGGTGGATTTATCACGGGCGTTTCGACGAGCGCGCAAAACAAACTTTGATGGTGCATGTGTAACTGATATCATATATGAAAGGGAACGTGCTCAGAATGCGGAAGGATCCCGGCTTGATTGTAGGCTTCCACCATCTCTTTTCTGGGCTGCGAGACGGTCACCAATCGTCGGCAATGACAGGTGCGGTGTGAGCTCGACATGGTCAAACACACACTGACCGTCGTACATCGAAGAGAATACTACGTTGGTCGAAATCGACGCTGGGCGCCCAATTTGGGCGGTGACATTTTCAGCAAACGGGGAGCATCTCGTCAGCGGCGACAACGATGCAGTACGCGTCTGGCGAATAGCAGATTGGAAAGAAGTCGGGGCGATTCCAGCATGCGATGTGCGATCGATTGCTGTCTCCAGAGACGGGAAACATATCGCAGCAGGGACAGAGCTAGGGAGGTTTTCTGTCTGGGACGCAAACACATACGAAACGGTTTACAGTCAAAAGAGCTCAATCGGCGGCACTGGCACCGTCAAAGCGGTTGATTTCTCGCCCGACTCTCCTCGGTTGGTCACCGGGTCGAGTAACTGTACGGCCACGATCTGGGACTTTACAGCGCGCGGACGAGTTCTAGGTCCATTCCGCCACCATCGCGGAGTCGTAGCCGCCAAATATTCTGCGCAAGGGGATCGCATCGCCACCGCTTGTGCCGATCCTGGATCCGTTCGAATCTACAACAGTCACAGCGGGCAGTTGCTCCTCGGCATCTCAATAAATGTCGTATCCTGCAACGCTGGTCTTACCTGGTCAAACGACAGTCAGCGACTATTCGTCGTATCTGACGGTAAAATCAAGCAACTCCTGGCATCCACTGGGTCAGCAGTCGAGGAGTGGCCGGTCCACCAAACCGACGGCGCCGAGGCTTGCATCGTATTATCGCAGCGTGGGAAAATTGTTGCCTGCTCGTCGAATTGCGGCGTCAAAATTTTTGATACACCGACCCGACGGGCGCCGAGCTCAGTCGAGGAATTGAACACGACGAGCAAGTCCACTCGATAGCGCTCTCTTCAGATGACAGGATCCTCGCAACTAGTACCGACAGTAAAATCATCATCAGATCTCTCCAGGATGCTTCTTCATCCCAGGCCTCTGGTGTAAGTGACCGTCCGTTTTCGAATGATACCAGTTCTTCACGCGTATTGCAGTATCCGTTCATCGACGCTTGTCGCTCTGTGCTTACCCCGTGGATGCGGAACGAGCTCTTCGAAGCAGAATCCTCGCTAAAGAAAGAGATCGATTCTGGGAATCCGAACCACTGCGCGCTTGCTCACCGAAGTATCATACGATCACGTTGTGCACAATGGGGCGCGGCGAACGATGATTCCAAAAACGTGATTTCTTCCCCGTCGCTCCCCATGTTCAACTATAACTTTTGTTTCAGTCCATCAACGCCCAGCCGTCGGCCATCGGACTCATCGCGAAGAGTGTTGCACTTGTCGGCGAGGGAAAAAAACAAGAGGCTTATCGGGCATGTGATCTCGCGTTCAAGCATTGCCCTTCCGAATATGTGGATGATCTTCTTATGATCAAGGTGTGTATTCCATGCGATGAGATCTAAACACCCTCTCAGCCAGTTGTGTAGGCCGTCCTCGTGTTTCTAGCTGGGGAGCGTGATGATGCGATATCGCGTGTAGGTGACCTCGCTGCTAAGACGCAAGACTCTGTATATCATACACTTCAGGCACGTACGCGACGCGACGTATGTGCCGTCACTGACAGTTATTTAGGCGTGTATGCGCCTTCTCTACGGAAAATTACGCTTTGATCACAAAGACTATGAAGGTGCAATACACTTGTTCGAGCTTGCACTCGCCCAGACTGAGACTCCATCTCATGCGAGTCCTCGACTTGGGACAATTTCGCTGGTAGGCATTCTACCGCCTTTCTCGCAGCACATGGAGTGTGTGCTCACCGACGTCGACAGATATCCGGCTGGGAATTTGATGGCATCCCTGCCAAGATCCATCAGCATCTCTGTGAAGCCCTCTATGCAGCCGGTCACATGGAGCATGCAGCGGAAATAATTTTGAAAATGGTCGTCCACGTGACTGATATGACCGACCTCACCGAATGGATCTATGGTAAGTTGCGCGCGTCAGGAACTGCTTCTGTGCACTCGACCTTCTCCCTCAGGTTTTATTCAGCGGTGTCTTTCGCATCCAAACGGCAGGTCCAACACCTCGGACGCTGCCAGTACACAGCACGAAGAGCAAGCGACGACAGCTCAAGCATCTGTGTCTTCCCTCTACCCGTCGACTCTTATGCTTCTGACAGAGTGGACTAGGATAAAGTTGGTGAATGGCTCATGGAGAGACATTTTGGCTGCGGCGGCGGGTGTACGTGCTCCCATATTCAGGTGTCCTACTAGTCTAACACTTGTTCGAAGTTCGCGGTTCCAAAGACCGTGGTCTATAGGGCAGTATGCGAAGGCCTTGAAGTGGCCAATCACTTGGCAGACGCGATTAGCTGTTTCAACCAAATGGTGGAAGAACTGGCGATCGAGCAAGATGCAGAGGCTGAATGGGTCCTTGGTGAGTGCTTGCAAGTGCAACACGAATATCACTCATACGGTCCCCGCGCATTAGATTTCAGAAATCGTTGCTCCCAGAAGCTGGAAGCTCTTGGTGATGCAGAAACCAATTCCCGGCAACATGACAGAGCGATCCGCCGGTACTCGGCTGCGCTGACTCTCGATCCCACTTCCAAGGAAACCTTGCTTGCCAAGAGAAGCAAGCTATGCCTAGAAATGGGTAAGCTGAATGATGCACTAGAAGACGCAAACGAAGTGTGTAATTCTGCTCGTCTACGGTTTTCGTTGTTGATGGAAGATTGCCAGATCATCAAGCTTGATCCGTTGTCTTTCTTAGGCTATGAGAGGAAGCATGTGGCTCTACAGGCGGCGCGGCGTCATAGCGATGCAATCGTTGCGTTCAAAACGATGCTTTTGAAGATGGCGCAGTCATCAGATCCAGAGATTCGTGGTATGTACAACAACACCAATACATCGGCACCTGCTCATTTGGTTCTTGCAGACCGTCTCAAACAGTATGTGCGACCAGAAGACACTGAAGCGGCGATTTGCAAGGCCGTCTGTCATGCTGTCCGTGATTTACCCCGAGTTCTCATTAATACCGAATCTGGGTGTCTCCTCAACAAATCTGAGCAAGCCTCCATGTTCAGATCATCGGAAGTATTTGCAGAGCTCGTTTCAGCGATGACTACACGCATCGACGCTAGTCGCATCGAGCGCGAAGTCACAAAATACTACCGTTACGCCACGCTTTCGCACACGTGGGAAGAACTGGAACCGCTATTCGAAAATGTTATACATATTACCGTGTATGACCTCGAGACATCCCCCACTCACGACAAACTCCGAAGGTTCTGTCAAATCGTTCGGGAAGCTGGGTTTAATTTAGCGTGGAGCGACAATTGTTGCATCAACAAACAGGACCATTCCGTACGCGATGAGGCTCTAGTAGCCATGTTTAAGTGGTACGAAGGTGCCGCTCTCGTAGTCGTTTTCCTCCGCGGCATTCCCTCTCCCTCGAAGCGCGGAGATCTCATGAGGAGTATTTGGAACACTCGCGCATGGACATTTCAGGAATACCATGCTGCCAAGGTGGTCCGATTCTACACCGAGGATTGGACACTTTACCGGGACCTCGATATTCCAAATCATAAGGACTCACCCGAAATCGCCTCAGAGATGGAGGAAGCAACTGGTATCTCAGCGGAAGCCTTGAAGACCCTTAAACCTGGTACGGAGAACATACGGGAGAAGTTGGCTCTGGCTTCGCTACGAGAGGCGACCTATTTCGAGGACAAAGCTTACTCTTTGTTTGGGATATTCGCTGTCTCCTTGCAGGTCAGATATGGCGAGGGGGATATGGCACTAGGACGGCTTTTGGCACATCTTCTTGCTAGTTCAGGGGATACGAACATCCTTGCGTGGACGGGCAAATCCGGTAGTTTTAACAGTTGCCTTCCCACCGACATCACTGTATTCAACCAGCCGCCGACATCACACATTCCGTCGATGCCACAAGACAGCACAAGGCACACGGTTGCTCCCGCTATCCGTACGTCCTTGCTGAACGTCAACTTCAACGTGGCCACAAAACTGTACGAGATGTTAAGTGGCCTTTCTGTTCCGTCCGTATCTGGAAAACGGATCAAAATTCCATGCATCACCTTCAAACTCGGGCGCCCCATGCGGACATCATCAGGTGTCTTCCTGGCAAAAGCAGATGCTCTTGGAACCGTGCAGATCACGACAGCAGAGGATTTGTTTCAATTGAACTCTATTTACCTTGTTCATCCTTGGGTGGACTTCCTCCTTGACAGACAGCCTGTCGGAGGGGGAGAAAACTTGTCTGCTGAAGGAACCGATGAACCCTCGTCGGACCGGCCCTGGTTCCCTGGTCCTTCCGGCATTCCGTCGGTACTCCAGCGGACGCTGACCGTTCCCCGCTTACGCCGGCCCACGCGCATCTACGATTCACCATCTCTCGCAGCTCCTTCACGCACGTCGCTGACAGACACGCGAACGCAGGTGCTGCAGTTCATAGCTCGTCTTGGACAGCCATTCGGCCCGCTCTTGCTCACGCAAACCCGCCGCAATATACTGGAATTCAGGAGAGTCGCCACGGACAGCGAGATTACTGTACAGATACGACAAGATGCGCGGCTGGACGACCTTTTACCACACGTACGGATGTTAGACTTGCTATGACCACCTCACTATAGCGAGTTTGCCGTCGAAATATTGTTTACTAAACTCTCGAACGTGCTTTGATCTACCACGGCATTCTCCCTTGTAATCCTTATGTCTGGTTTCTGTCTACTGTTTGCGACCCTTTGTCATGTTGGTGCACAGTTGGCGCGTCCTCGGGAGCGTGAATATAACGGCCTGATGGTCGCGAGATCAGTAAATAATCTACCCAAGTTGAAACAGGAGACGAACCCTCCATCCGTTCAGCGGACGACGTGATGAGGACGTTGGGACGCGACAAGGTGGTGCTACTACAACGGGCAAATTTCGCAAGCAGATCTAGTAAAGGCACGAGGCTAGACGTTGTACTTAAGTACACGCCCCAAGGAGGGCGGCCCGAAGCTGTATGGAGTAGATAACGTCAGATTCCCATAGCAACGTCGTCACATACCACGGATGTTTTGGACCCGTTGAGTGCTGACTGCGTCACACGGACCTTGCGGTACCATAATGCCGTGCCCTTTGTAGTAAAGCGTCATGGCGATCAGCGTTCCCTCCATCCAGGACCACTGTCAACGCGAGTAAGTAGTCAGCAGCCAAGGCCTGGTCTGATCACCACCATTGAACTTGTTTCACTATATCACATACGTCAAACGAGTTCAAGAATGATCTGGACTGTACGCGATTCCCGTCTTACAAAGCAGACAAGACACGGATTCTGTCCCTTTGTCTGGCGTTCACCATAAACACCACGGTGCTAAACGTATAGAGTGGACTCACTCTCGTGACTTTTCAGCGACGCTCATGCGTCACCTTTGGTTTGATGGAGAAGGGACAAGGCCGACGGAATTTCAAGTAGCGAAATACATCAGATCCATTGAACGTCAGACGCGAACGATGATCAATGAGCGCAGCACACACCATGATGGACACGTGTATGAAGATGCTACAGTGTTACAGTGAATGAAAGAAACGAGAGCAAAGGCCCGGCCCAAGACCATACGACGTGTCGGTTCCGATGCAAGCAAACACGATAGTAGGTCAGAGAGCGAAAGCCAGAGTGTGATGGATGCTAGCGTCATAGTAGATGGTACAATGGGCGGGTGCGAAAGAACTGTGCGGCCGGACCTTGAGCTTGTTGCTTGTTGCTTGTTGCTTGAAGCCTTGAGGCGAGGGCAGACGCCTGGGCGCTGATGCGCTGATGAAGTAACGTTGATTGATTCCCATTGCTCGCGCGTGCGGCGCGCCTCGGTGGAAATGTTGGAGAGTATATGCCGGAGAAGACGGGGAAAGGAGCATTAGGCTAGGTACATGATACGTTGGATATGTAGTAGGATGACGCAATGGTCAGACCTTCGGAGCGTGGGAAGGACCGATATGTAAGTATGTACAGGGGAGGCTGAGAGCTATGTACACCAGTTACAGTGGTGCAATATCCTTCAGACCGTCCAAAGACCGTCGGAGGCCTCGAGGCCTTGAGGCGTGGCCCGCCTTGCGTGCCTCGCGAGGGAGCCACCCAGAAAGGAAAGCGAGGATTACGTCAGCTGGTCTATGTGCAGCCCCACGTCTGGCAGAACAAAGTCGTATAGCTGAAGATTCTATCCACTCAATTGTGAACAAAATATCGTGGTTTATGAAACGGAGTACTTGCAACTCGGTGAAAACATCTACCAGAGGGTATGGTTACATAAGATCCAAAGCTTCCGGTGGAACGTTCTTAAGTTACGTACGTCCGACGAGGCTCGTCAATGCGCACGGCACAGATTCAAATTTAGTTTTCACGGGCTTATCGACCGTATAATACGTCGGCGGGGCTCATGCCCACCGACACATTCCAACTCCTCCACTTTCCTTCACTCACTTATATATGTGCAGAGCGTCTGCTTCGCAGCTCAGCAGCCTCTTATGACTGATATGACCCCGCCATACGCCATTGCCACTTTGGTGGTGTTCATCGTCTCCATAATCTTCGTGATATGCCCAGTTTCGCTTCCTATGCCCGGCCTTGTACCTCGAATACCCATCAACCTCACTACCGCTCCCATCCTTGCTATTGTGCTGTTGTGGGCCACTCAGTGCCTCGATCTTACAGTCATCGGAAACGGACTCGTAGGCACCGAAGGCGTCAAACCCTACAGCATCCTCGTTCCATACTTTTCTCTGTCTTACCTGGCCACGACTCTTGATATTGCTGGTGTACTCCAGGCGATCGCATTCTGGGTCAGCAAAAAGGGCGGTAACAGGGGATGGAAGATTTATCTTTATTTCTATCTTATGTTCACTCTTTTCTCGATTGTCCTCGGAAATCATCCCGTCATCCAATTCGGAACTGCCTATCTGGTTCATTACTCGGCGATCGCAGAACTCGACCCGATACCATGGATCATCGCTGCATTCGCCGCTGCGAACACCGCCAGCATGGTTCTGTTTATCGGGAATCCCACGAATGCATGTAGTTTACTATATTAACCTATCCTGTGCTAAATGGACCCTTACTAGGTGATCATATGCGAAGGCTTTAGTGTGAACAATGCTGTTTTCACAGCGTACACCACCCTTCCTTTTCTCGCCTGCAGCCTCTTCTGTTTTGCCATACTGGCATTCCAGTACAAGGACCAAGTTCCTCAAAAACTAGCCAGCACTGCTCAGCACAGCCCACGCACAATTGTCCTGGATTCCATTGGTGCCTGGGTGGGCAGCTTCATGCTCTGCGCGGCACTCATGGTGTGCCTCGTTGTCAGTTCCTTCGGAGTCGACGCCTGGATGGTCAGTTTTCCATTCGCAGTCGGGAAACTCATTTTCGATTTGGGATGGGATCATTATCGGCACTCCCGCAGTATCTCGATGTTGGGTCGTAGGTCCCCCAAGGCTGTGCACGGGGATCCCGAGGGAGGTTCTATGGTCGCGAATTCCAACGCGAGGAAGACGTCATTCCAAATCAAGGCCCCTTCCACAGACGGGGAGCGAATACCTTCTTGCCCGGTTGACGAAGAAATTGTTGTCGAACGCACCAACGCTTCG
Organism: Strobilomyces confusus; assembly: GCA_038093835.1. Taxonomy (NCBI): domain Eukaryota; kingdom Fungi; phylum Basidiomycota; class Agaricomycetes; order Boletales; family Boletaceae; genus Strobilomyces; species Strobilomyces confusus. The sequence continues at coordinate 23,719 of JBBPSZ010000011.1, forward strand.
GGAGTCCGACTCGGACCAAAAGCCAAACCACGGACTCCGCCCGCCCGTGGCAGTAGGAACAAGGCACCACTTACTTTCGGGCGGCTCCGGTCACAGTTGAATCACGTTCACGACCGACTGGATCAACACTTCCCCACCGTCGTCAATGCACTACCGCGATTACCTTTCTCCCTCGTCCTGATCATGTTTTCCCAGTTTGTCCTCGCAGAAGCGCTCGATCACCATGGGTGGATCAGCGTGTTTGCAGATTGGCTCGATCGGACTTCTCGCAGCCAGTTGCACCCTACCATATGGTTGACCGGTGTTGTTGGCGTCATCCTGTGCAACCTCGTGGGCACTAACGTCGGTGCTACCATCCTTCTCACCAAAATTGTTCATGCAGCCGCCCTACCGCACCACGTCAATCATGGCGCTGCTATAGCGCTGGCCGTCGCTTCGAACATCGGAGCGATGAGCTTCACCTTCTCGGCATCTCCATCTGGTCTGCTCTGGCGAACTAGTTTGCGGGAGGAGGGGGTTGACCTCGGTCAGAGCGATTTCGCCCTTAGAAACCTCTTGCCATTGCTGGTAATGATGACCGTGGGGCTTGGGGTCATCTCGGCCGAGATGGCAGTTCTACAGCTTCGATCGTGATCGACTCGATCGATCGAGTGGCATGCTGCTCTCCGCGAGAGCCGCAGCTTTCCGCATTTGGCCAATGCAGGGCCAAGAGCTGTCCGCGGCAGTGGAGATCATTCTTCTAGATGCTAGGATGGTCAGCCGGCCCACCTGGTGTGGATTTTCTGTTAGCTTTATCTACAATTACTTCTAGATCTCTTGGTGACGCGTATCGATCACTCGTTCTTCTAGTAACACTATGTGGTTTTCTTTGCTCCTCTACTACTTAAGCTCCCTGAGCGCTGAGCCCCCGTGTTCTCGGATAGTGAAGAAGATTCTCCGAGCTTTCAGCACCCCTAGCCTCATTATATGCCTTAAAAGGATTTCAGCAGAGTACATTGCTATTCAGTCTAGGTACTTTCTCGTATATGACCGAGTTTAGATAGTGTACAATGCCCACCACACCTATACTTACCGACCCGACGGACAACGCCGTAACACAATTGGCTTGTACTTAGCCACGAGAGAGGCATCAACGTCATCGCATTCTCTTTCTCGAAGGCACGGCGACGTCGGAGCATAAACGCAAGCTACCATCAACTCCTGAAGCGTACCATTCAACTCATTGATGAATGGTCGTGGTATGTGGACTCAGCATTTCATTTGGCGCCTGCATAGGCTAGACCATGCAAACGACGCCCCCGCATCCGTCGAGACTGACGCCCAAGGTGAAGGATTCAATTTCGAGGTCACAGGACGTGAACTGGAGACACTTGCAGTGCCGAGCTATAATGGGTTCGAAATAAGAACATCTTCTATGACAAAGAGGAGAAGAATGGAGTGCAGTCTGCTTCGCGCAACAAAGGGTGATGCCACGGCGGAGGAGGCTCGGAAGTCAGGGAGCGCTTATTCAAGTTGTGCAGCAGGTACAGCCTTGCCAGTGGCCCAGGCTGTAGTACTAGTCTTGGTGCCAGAACGTTCCAATCACAGTTTGAGATGCGACGCCAACGGAGCGCCAGCGCTGTGGATCCTAAAAACGAGCGGTCTGAGGCCATGTCCTTAGCTGTAAAGCTGTGATGAGGGAATGTGGCCGCATGCATATATACCGCCGGCGGAATCGGAACGGGCCCAAGAACCATCCTTGCGTGCGACCTCATCATCGCCCGTTTACAACGTCGGCAATGACAGGTGCGAAGCGAAACCCAATCACGACAAGATACTACATGCTAATGTTTTAGCAAAACGGCGCTTACAGTGGTCAAAATCAACGGCAGTCGGCCAATCTGGGCGTTGATATTCTCACCGGACGGGAAGCACCTCATCGGCGGCGACGACGCGGCAGTACACATATGGCAAGCGACAGATGGGAAGGAGGTCGCAAGGATGCCAGTGTTCGACGTGCGGTCTGTCGCTGTGTCGAGGAACGGAAGACACATCGCGGCCGGGACCGAACTCGGGAGGATACTCGTGTGGGATGCTCGGACGTACGAGACGGTTTTCTCCCACAAGCAGAGCGCCAGCTCCGTCAGAGCCGTTGATTTCTCCCCCGACTCCACTCGACTGGCCACCGGGTCGAGTAATTGCATGGCCTCCGTCTGGGACGTCAGATCGCGTACGCGGGTTCTAGGGCCACTCCACCATCATGACGGGGTCGTCGGCGTCCAATACTCGTTGCAAGGGGATCGGATTGCCACCGCTTCTGGATCAGTTCGAATCTACAACGGTCACAGTGGGCAACTACTCGTCGACATCACAATAAACGCTGTCATGGACTACAATACTGGCCTGACCTGGTCAGGCGATGGGAAGCGTCTGTTCGTCGTTTCGGACGGGAAGATCAAACAAGTCCGAACATCTTCTGGATTTATTGTAGATGAATGGCCGATTCACGATTACATCGGCCGCACTTGCATCGCCATGTCGCAGGGTGGAGGGTTCGTGGCGAGCGCGTCAAATCGGATGGTCAAGTTTTTGGATTCATCATCGGGCACCGAGCTATCTCAAGGCATCAGACACTACGAGGAGGTGTACTCGATAGCACTTTCCCCCGATGGTCGGGCGCTCGCGACTAGCTCAGCGGACGGGAAAATAAGCATTACATCCCTGCAGGACATGCTTCCACACTCCTCTTTTAGGGTAAGTACCCGTGTGTTTTCAAGTTGGAGTGACATCACATCTGATGAGCTTTACATCGTCTTGCCATGATCATGATTTCCCCGGGATGCGATTATTTTGTCTCTCTGTCACACATTTCAGGATCCCCTCACCTATATTGGCGGCGCTGCATTCGACGCGTGGATGCAAGCAGAAGGACACACGAACGACGCGTCCTCGTTATATTGTGCATCTGCGCCTCCTCAGGATTCCTTCGACATTCCGTTCATGAGCTCACATGTGCCGACAGTTATTTATCCTCTGGAGAAACCACTCGGCGCGTGCTGGGTGGACATCCATGACTCTGCATTACCCTCGTCCCCTTCCCCACTGGGAACGATACGGACAGACCCGTGGACGCAAGCGTTGCAATTCGTTTACCTCCTTATTAGACAGCCGTTCAGTTCATGTTTATTACCGCTTACCCGCGAGAACGTGAGGTGAAGCATTAGGGATAAGTAATAGTGATAGCACATACAGGAAAACAGTTGAGCGACCACGTAGAGAAGGGCGTTACGTGTACATGGTTTCATGTCAGACTTTACACTTACTCGCCCGACATGCTTTTCCGACTCTCGAGCGTACTTCTGCATTACCGTGGCTGTAATCCCCACGTCCGCCCTAACGCAAACAAGGATGGGCCATTCTCGAGGAAGAATTGACCATGTTGCGACTTCCTGACACCGAAAGAAATCGCTCGTGCGGGGAAAACCGCGACAAAGAACTTTGAGATCAGTAAGCAACCATGTTGTGGTTGTTCCTGAAAATACTGTCAAGACGTCTAGAAAAATATTGTCAGATAGAGGATCGAACTTTCTACAGAGAATACCGCTATTGCGTACTTTGCACAAAATAATAAGATAAGTAATTCGTTGGCGGTGTATTACTTTATTTAAAGGTGTGCGTCCTGAAATATAACCACGCGTATTTTTCCCCCGCCTCTACTCGATCGTACGGCTCCCTCCCCTGGTCCGTGCGGTCATCTCTCGTATCCCTCCCCTTCCCCACACCACGTCTGCCCCTGCCTGTTTTCTCCGTGCCCCTTCTTCCCCCTTTCCACCTTAGCTCACACTGGTCCTAACACTAGTATCCGTACGCCTCCCTACTTCACCCATCCTCGCCCATTCTTCTCGCCCACATCCTTCCCTGCAACTTTATACGGTCTCGCCCCCATCACTCTCAGCCCATTCCACGCCCTGCATCCGACGCTCCAAGGCCGTCATCCTCTCGGCTCTCATGACCTCCGCGCACGCTATTACCACCTTGGTGGTGTCCGTCACATCCGCATTTTTCGTAATCCATCCAATTTCCATACCCACAATTCCTCATATGCCTCGAATACCAATCAACCTTACGACCGCACCGGTCTTCGCTGTCGCGTTTTTATGGGTGACTAGGTGCCTCGATCTAACTGTCATTCACGATGGGATCATAGGCACTGAAGGGATCAAACCCTACAACATCGTTATCCTATTTCTCTCGCTGGCTTACATGGCCATAACTCTCGACATCACCGGTATACTCCGCGCTGTCACTTTCTGGATCCTCAGAAAGTGTGGCTCTAACACATGGAAGATCTACCTTTGTGTCTACCTCACGCTCACCCTTCTCTCAATCGTGCTCGGCAATGATCTCATTACTCACTTCGGAACTGCCTGTTTGGTTCATTACACGGCAGTTGTAGGCCTCGACCCGATACCGTGGATTACCGCTGTGTTCGCGGCTGCGAACACCGCCAGCATGGTTCTTTTCATCGGGAACCCCACGAATGTATGCAGGTTTTCATACGAGCTGGTCCCCTACTGAGCGGGTTCACCAGGTAGTTATATGCGAAGGCCTCGGGGTCAACAACGCTGCCTTTACTGCATACACCATCCTTCCTTTCCTCACTTGCAACCTCGTCTGCTTCGCTGTGCTAGCATTGCAATATAGGAGCCGAATCCCGCTGGAACTAACGTGCGCCGCCGCTCACCAAGATCCCCGGTCAGCTCTTCTGGATCCAGTTGGCGCTTGGGTGGGCAGTTTCATGCTTGGTACGACTCTCGTCCTCTCTCTTGTCGTCCATTTCTTCGGTATCGACTTCTGGATGGTCAGTTTGCCATTCGCTGTTGGCAAGCTCATGTTTGACCTCGCATG
>JBBPSZ010000012.1:0-10253 GCA_038093835.1 Strobilomyces confusus
GGGTCCTGGAACAGCGTCAACATACGGGTGGCACACAATAAAACAACCTCGAGACATGGACGATCTTAACCCCACTCTCCTTCCCTTTCTCTTCCGCACGGTGGCCAAATTCCACATACTCCTCTGCGACAGTCAGAAGCCACTTGATTGCATCTTGGTAATCATCATGTTTTTGACATTCCACGATGACCTTCTTGCCACGATAGATAAATTGATCTCGACGTTCCGGCGGGAAATATTCTCCCGTCAAGAACTGTTTCCCTTTTTCAAGGTGCTCTGCGGCACGTGATTTCTGATCGTCATGATGAGGAATGTGTTCTGCAATTTTACCCTCCAGAATGACGTCAGACAAGCAAAGGTGCGGTGAACTGTAATAAACGACCAACCTTTAAATGACCCTTCAGGTCGCGTTTCTTCTCCTTGACTTCTTCCGACAAGCTCTCAGATGACGCCACCGAAGTACCGCTACGTGTGCAAGAGACACATGAAACTCAGAAATGTGATAGAACGCAAGTTAACTTACATCGTCTCGTCTTCCTGCTGTGCGGCCTGTTCACCCTTCTCGATGGCGAGTTTTTGACCAGACCGAACAGCTTGCTGCGCTTCACCAATAACTTGACCTCCAGTTGCCTCTTCCTCGCTCGTCTTGATCAGGGGCTCATTTGCGCGGGGATGTTGCTCAACGTGAATATCGGTATGAGGTATGTCCACCTCAAGGACCGGCGTTTCTGAGGTACCGGCTTTCTTTCCGCCCTTGGTGACGAACTCGCCCTCTGCGGCAGGCTCATTCACGTGAGCGATCGCCTCATCACTTGGTCGGAGAGTCTCTGCGGCTTTCGAGGCAGCCTTCGCAAGAAGGTCACGCCCAATGACGGAAAAATCAGAGAGAAGTTTCCGGACTTCCGAGTTCGTAAGTATAAGCGAGAGTAAGGTACGAAGATGTTGAACAGCTTCAAAAGGATGTGAGAGACGTGCGAAAGCTTTGGCAAGGTGGGTATGTGCGTACCCACGCGACTGTCATCGGTCAACCTGCGGCGTTCAGCTTCTGTTGAAGATTCCGCAGAGGTCACGTCGGCGCGTTCCACATCCACGCTGCGGGTGTGCCACACAAAGTTCTGAAATAGTTCATCCGTATTCTTCTGTTTGACGATGAGACGAGCAGTTGCGACAATATCGTGAGAATCCTGAACGAGCTTCTTTCCTTCGGGGGACAACTTATCGGCGTCGATGGGTTCAGTATTGAGGAAGGAAGTCAAGGCCTTGTCGATCTGGTCGTTATCAGGCATGCGACCCTGCCTGAGAGCCTCGATAACTCCGTATAGTTTGAGCTTGACACGGTCTCAGCGGTGTTTATTTACATAGTTGGTTCTCACCTTTCTGTCAACGTCGGCGGCCTGGGCGCCTTTGTCTACCGGCGCGGTAACGGTCCCCGCATGGGGGTGCTCTGAGACTTCCTGTGGCGCGGGGGGCAAAGACATTGTAGCGGGAGAAAAACAAGTGAGTCAGGCGGCGGCTGGGCGTCGCTTTGCTTATATACTCCTATCGAAAAGTCGACGTCATCGACGATGGAGTGTCAGCACTTGCCTTTTGAGGAGCATCCGATTCCGAAAACAAACTCTTAGAGTGGTTTGGTCCTTATGTAATGCTCCACGTCCGCTGGAAGACTCGGAGTCAGGCAAATAGTAAAGAGGTCAGCAGAGGGAGGCGTTGCACATCGAAGTTCTCGTGTTCGGTACCCCACAGTCAGACTCCGAGTGGGGGTTTCAGACGTACCATACCTGAAACTGCACGGTGAGCCGCTCGGTAAAGCTGTCCAAAACGTGCACGAAGCATCCGGTCTGTTCTCCTGCCAATGGCAGACATGTAGAAAAAAAATACGTGTCAAACTTAACAATATTATATCGTTGACGGCCGAGCATTGACACGACACAGCACGCAAGGATCACGGGAAAGTAGGATTACTGAAGTTGAACAGGACGCCGCTCCGCTCAGTTAGAATTGTAGCAGAGATTTCGGCGTCCTGGACCAAAAAGGGAGATGCGAACTAAGTAAGGGACCCACTGATTTCGCACAAGCCATGGCACGTACATACAAGAAGAAGAAAAAGCAGCGGGCGGTCGAACCGCTAGCCGACTGCCCGACGGCGTTGGACGGGCTGGTTTGCAAACTGTACTTGGTACCGACCCCCTTCCTGGTGCATCCCTATCGTCGCTTCCGTACCCAATACTCACGTGGTTGTGGGGCCAGAATCATTGACCTAAGACCACAACATGCCTCTACGGCGGATGATCTACGATGTAATACGAGCGTCCCAGGCGCTGGCGAGGTGATTCGGGTGGCAGGATTAATTTTACCGTGCGAGCTCGTTTGGTAACCAGCATGATGGGTGCTCGAATCCGCCCCGGTTCGACAGTCGAGAGGACTGGCCTGGTTGACGACCGAAACGGGAGTCGGACCCTGCAGCTCCATCACGATCTGGGCAAGCGAATACTGCCTGCGGCTGTGATCATTCGCACTCACCGATGGGCCGTGCCACCGCACCAGCGTCCTGTGAAGACGGGATTCTCGGGCATGCTGGCAGGGGAGAGGTTCGCCGCAGTCGAAGCTAGGAGACAGCCATGACGAGTGGCAAGGACGCAGACCCTCCAGTGGTGCGCACACGTTCCCTTGTTAGCCTATCCGCGTATCAGGGATCAATATATCAGCTAGCCGAGCGGGCTGTGTGGCAGGGCTCTCCGGGGTCCGCTAGCGTGAGTACCGCAACGTTCGTCTGTCAGGATTTTGGATTGGGTGGCGAGAATCCGAACGATTGTAGAGTTGCCCACGCTGCTGTGTGTATACAGGGCTGGCCCGACGTACCTGATGCCTTTCCTTTTCCAAACACACCTACATATAATACTTCGGATAGCACTCGATCAATGCGGTCCACATCTCCGCGCTTCTCACCACATCCCTCGCAATCCCTTCGCTAGCAATGTTTAGCGACCCCGTCAGCTTCAACGGTGACACCCGCGTCGAGGTACTGATCCGTCCTTTATCTTGATCAGGTTTCGTATTGACACACGGCACAGGTCATTGCTGTCCTCGCAAACTGCGGGAGAGACACCGACAGAGCGAGGCGCGCTCTTGTGACGTGGATTCAGCACAAACAATCCAAAGGCCGAAGCACCGAGCACATCCTGACCAAGCTACGGGATATTGAATCAAAGGTCTGTCCCAGTCCGTCGCTTTGAGGCTGCATTTGACGCCCTTCAAGTTCATCAAGGATGCCACGTTGCACAGTGCTTTCCGCGATGCTAGAGCCGAGACATTTCTCCCTAGAGCTCCCGATCTTCCACTCCCCTTTCACATCAAGAGACAATCCGCTGCAGAACCCGAATCCGTGCCTTCCGTCATCACGCCTCGCCGCACCGGGCGCGGCTCTATCTCTTCCTCGATAGATGAACTTCCCCTGAGCCTGACACAGTGTCCCAGTCCGCCGACCCCTGCTTCAAGTCTTTCCCGGGATTCCTCGCAAATAGCCGACACCTTGCCTGAAAGTCGCGCAGGTCAACGGCTATCACTTCCTCAATGTGTCGCGCAGTTTCATTCACCGCGAATCCACATACCTCGCGACCGGCCAATACAGCCAGCCCCAAATTCCCCGATTACCTCTTCCCCTGAGGAGTCGGAAATTCATCTCAGACTCCGCTATATGCCTTATCCTGTGGGGCCGTCTTCTCAGTCCACTGGCCTCGTAACTCCGGTCTCTAGCAGTCCTCCCGAATTTCCCCTGTCCCCTGTCTCCGCCTACGAGCAACTTCGTAGGCGTTCATCCCATGGTGACACTTGTTCAGCGTGGATACCAATTTCTGACTATCAGTCACGGCGAAGCGTCCCTCTCTCGCTACCGACGTCTTCCTCGGACGAGTCTGATTTTCGTACTAGGAGATATCGTCCCATGTCTCAACCGGTGTCATCCATTTCACCGGGTCGCCGCCGAGTAACACCACCAAGAACCTATCCCCCAGACGTGCCTTTGCCGCCCATCCCCTCTGATGACCAACTTGAAGGTGCAGAGTCTGACGGCGACTCCGACAAAATCCCACGCCCCGAGTTGCCGCCCACACCCGTACGGTCGCTTACAATCTCCCCCTCCACCCCTCTACGTCCACTGCCGATTCAGCCTATCCCCAGTCCTGTGCCGGGATCGGACGAGTCGGAGCACGCCGACATTATCGGGGAAAATACCTTACAGCAAAATTGTTGGCATGAATCGAGCGCAGATCTTCCCTCGGACATCGTTGTCCGAACAGACAGTCCGGTTTACGTGTTCCACAATGATGCCATTCCAGCTGGTATTAGCCCTCCTCCGTATGCTGACCGGCTCGATGCTTACTCCCCCCCTGACATGCCAACGATTGGCCCCTCGCTCGAGAGGGCTGTTAGCGAACACGGGGGCTCCCAAGAAGTTCGACTTGTGATCTCCAAATGCATCGAGTTTCGGCGTGGCTTTGAGCCACCATACTGGCAGGCCCGCCTGCAGGCTTGTGGGCTGGACGTGGAGAGCGCCAAACACTTGGTTGACGAGATGTGCAAACAGGTAGACTGGGCTGCGTCATTGCGGAGGCATCACATGTGATCATTCCTTTACGCCGTTTTTTTTTTCGGGGTTCGTGTTTGACTACATATATTGATTTCTATTACATGTAGCATTAGCGCTTTGCACATACCTTTACAAAGGTACTACGCTCTCGCATTTAAAACTCACCGTCCTTCATGTTTTTCCTTTTCTACATAGTACATACTTAGGCTCGTTATGCATGTCGATACCAATTCACTCACACTGTAAGCATACCGAACTCTAAAATTCTAAGTTATCTGCTTAGACTATGACGCGTGAACTTCTTCGGGTCTTCCGACACGCACGGTGACCCGTGAACATGTCCACAGGGCCTTGCTCGCGTCACGCGTTGCTAACACTCGATGGTAATAGGCCGACTGGGACTCCCAAACCCCCAGGGTGCTCAATTCGTGTGTGAGTTTTGCGCCCAGAGTTCAATCTACCCACTTATGTTCCGCACAGTACTTGGATCACCCTTGTTTCGACGTGAGACCCCAAGGCCCGAGCAGATAGGGGAGGGAAAATGCGTCGGGAAACGTCGTCCTCAACCGCGACGTCTCTGTGCCCTCGGCGGGCCCGAAGGGTGTGCAGGCAGGCCCTCCCCCCTTTCCAAATTCCCATGCCCGTCACCCCAACGGCTTCCTTTACCCAGCTTCATCAGCTGTCCTGACGTGGATCCCAAGGCTCAAAGTTTATCTGGTCCCACGATCGATGACCCTGGGGGGTTCCCTGGCCCCAATGCTAATGCTTCCCGTGCCCCGGAACTGTCAAACGCGGCTTGACGATTCGGATGCGTGGCCGAGTGTGAACGAAGACTTCGACTGCCCCGGATCCGTGAGTGATCTAGACCTCGAACCCTGGCAACGACCCTCGACCCGACAGGGTACGAAAAACGTCATTCGCAGTCTTGCCTCATGTTCCCGTGCGCTGGTCGACCGAATTGAACGGCCCGGGTCCGGGGATACCATAAAGCGTTATAGCGAGGGCGTCATCCCGGCGAAGGCTCCGTCCGCTCGGGTCCAAGCATGTGAAAGCGTTGATGCCATGTCGCCATCCGGTCACCGTATCCATACGCATGTGCTTGGCCCCCTGACCCCCCTCGAGTGGCGCCGGTCTCGTCCTAAACCCATAAATCCATCAAGGTATAGATTGCGAATCGGCGTTTGGGTGCGTCGTCGTCGAGGGGACGACGCCGTCGCCCGGGCCAATATGTCCAAGATCCACGCGCGGCACGCTGATCGCCGCGTCTGCGGCACTCTGGCCTGGCGCGGCCCTCGCGCTCACTATGGGTCACTGGATCGTCAGTGCTCGGCGACGGGCCTCCAGGAGTTCGCTGACATATCGCGTCCTATACACTGTCACGTAATACTGTCCCCCGCCCCACCCCTCGCTTGCCCATTCCCTCTTGAGTCATCACCCTCTCGAGCGTCTAGGTGCGTGCCTTGCATGAGGCGGACAGCCCGCTTCGACGACGAGAGGTACGTACGTACCTCGAGCACCTTGACCGAACCCCCTCTTTGAAACTGACTGACGAGATGCCCGGGTCGTCTGTTTCGCGCGATGCGTGTATTTCGCCGACCGGGTCAGATAACCCAGACTGCGGTTATCGTTATCAGGACGACGGAGATACGTATCCCTCCCTCTCGCGGTCTTTGTGAGGGTTTCGTCCCACAGCAGGGTCTTGGGGTCAATCAACGATACGAACGACCGAGCACAACACGTGCAATATGATGTTGCGTCGTGAGAGCGGGACCGCACCGCGTCTCCGAAGAGGCAGTGGTAAAGATAGCATGTCGGTGGGTCTGAATCCGACGAGGCTAATTCCACTCGAGCGTAATTCGGCCCAGGCTTCGAGAACAAGCTATTGATACGTGTTTACGCGCCATCAAATGAACGACTACTACCTAATGCGGCGGAACACCCAGCGAGGGCGACACGACCATTTCGTGGAGAGAGCGAGGGGAATTGCCGAGAGCTATACTTGGACGCGGACCCTCGTTGGCTATTCTTCGCAGTCGTCCAATTTGCGCTTCTTCGAAAGCGGGTGGCCGGGGTCGGGCGCGTGAACGAGCTTCCCTGTCCGCAGGCGTTGAGGGCTTGGCTGAAAGGCGCGAGTCCAACGGTCGCCGCTGCTGCGGTCGGTGCTGTGCGATCGCGCGCGCGGGGTCGGAACCGCCGCGGCGTTCTCGGCCTCTGCGCCCAGCGCGGGAGACGCCACTGGAGGGTTGACCGTAGTAGATGACCCCGCGTCCCCCGCTTCCAGCGGACATGCCGTCGGCTGAGTGCTGACGTCGCCCGTCCTTGTGTTCGGGGTCGTCGACGCACCCCCACGTGCCAGTCCGCGACCACGTCCGCGTTGGCGAGGCCCTCGAGGCCAGCCGGGCGTTCTAGATCGCAGCGTCCCGCGCCGGAGGGTTGTCTCTGACGCGTCGGCCGGATTCGTTTGGGCCTGGGACGTACCACGCGCTTCGCTCGAACGCCCCTCGGGTCTATTCGTCGCGGAGGCCGTCGCAGACGGCAAACTCGGCGCCGGGATCGTTATCGTCAGGCGAGGGAGCGCGATGGCAGTGAGGGTTGATCCTGCGGAATCGGATGTTTTCGGAGTGACTACTGAGACAGACGCGCTGGGGTCCGATTTAGAGTTCCGCACAGGGGTAGCTCCGGCCGTCGACGATGAGCTAGCCAAGATCGGAGGCTGCGACCCAAGATTCGATGGACGTACGGGGCGGAATTTCGTATGCGCGGAAGTCCTGGATGGAGAAGACGGTCCTGCGCTGGGTTTAGCTTGCGAAATCGCGGGTGCTTCCGTGCTCTGAGAAGAAGGCTGGCCCGATTTCTTCTTTCGATTCGGAAGCGGGGCAATAGGCCTTACTGTTTCTTTGTCGTTTATCTCGGAAGAAATTTTTTCCTTGTTCTGTTTCCCGACCGCGTTTAATTCTGCTTGTTTGGAAGCCGCCTGCGCGCGTTCTGTAGGCTTCACTTGCCGACCGTAGCTTGTAGTCACTGGCTCCGCGGTAGGTCGCACTTTCACAGCAGGAATCGGAAGGGCTGCAGTGATCTTGTCAGCGTACAACCCAGGTATGTCTTTGGAACTCGCCGCCCACGTTCTCTGATCCGTGAACTTGTTTCGACGTAAAAAGGCAGGTCCTGGCTCATCTTAAAGTCTATCAAAGTCGTGAGCGAAGTCGGCCTCTTCTCCGGGAAAGACTGACCAAAACCAAATGAGAAATCCTCGATATTCAGTGAGCTCCTGCCGCAAAAGTGCATGTGCTCGAGAGCGAACTCGACCAACCGGTCGATCAGCTGAACTAAACCTTCGTAGAAATTGTTCATTACTATCGTCAATAACTAGGGAAGGACTTGAGGATTCGATACTTGACAGTAACGAAAACACTGAACGTACAGCCGGAATATCAGTGTCCAGGTCTTGCATGCCATGGTGGTAGCGAAGGTAATCTTTCGTCCAATAATCGAGATCCACAAAGTTTTCTATAAGTTGAGGCCCAAGTCGCCGAGAACCGTCAGTACAATCCTTTTTGTCTCGATTGGCGAGCAGCTGGATTGCACCCAAAATGAACTTGGGTGGTTCATCCACCTGTAGTGCGTCAGACGTTGTATGTGTGAAGCGTTCACGAAACACATACTGAAACTTCAAGCCTACGCCCGAGTGGTAACGACGTCTGGCGATCCGCGTAATCATGCAGAATCGGTCTGCTGTGCATGACCCAGTCTTCCACAGACTGTAACGATGAGAATTTAAGTACTATAAGCAATCGACGACGCGATCCAACTCACGTTGTGAACGCCGTCAAATTGGAATCCGGGACTCGGAGGTCCGACCGCGTCATCGCTGAAGGCGATACCGTCACAACCACCATCGCTCCGAACCTTGCCCTTTCCATTCTGCAATATGGTGTATCGCGACGCCTCGGCTCCGGAATCGTTCGACTCTCTATCCGCTTCACAAGATCCGTCCTCTGCGTCGTCCAACGAAGACGGGGACAGTAGCAGCGCGGGCGCGATCGTGGCTGGCATCTTGAGCGCGAACTTTTCGACGCCGACCGCGTGCCACGGAAAGGTGTCTTGCAGCGTGGCGGAGGACGCGTCGTCGAGCGCGCCACCGCCCAAGAACGCGCCGGGGATCGTCGCATCGGTGCATTCGGAAAGTTGGTGGGACGTGAATCTGGTAGCAGACAGCACGGGGCTCCGGTCCGGAGTAGACCTGGGATCCGACGCGGTGCCGTGCTCTTGGACGTCCGGCGACGGCGCGTTCGCGTCGGATTCGCGTTGGCGGACGCGTGACGGGTCGAGGTTGGGAAGAGAAGACATGGTACGAGGTCAAGATGGTTCGTTCGTGGTGCGATCGCGTCTTTTAGCACGATAAAATGTCGAGCGGTGGCTCGGCATCCGCGTTTGAAAGCATAAAGGCAAAGGTGCTGTGTCAGGGTGACCGGGTGGACGATTGCTTTGTTCGCTAAGACCCGATTCGGTGGCTTTTGTGCGCAGATACACAGGGGGAGACAAACCACGTTTTGGTCCTCAGAGACAACACGAAGACCTTGGCCAGCGCCTGAGGCCTCAGGCTGAGGTCCCCGCAGCATGACGACAAGCGTTGTTGGCTCATTTGTGGAGGTTCCCACGAGGTGAATAGCCGAGACTGTGACAACCCCGGACCCCTCAAGCTGCCACTCGGAGTGCCTCTTACCTTGGGCCACGAGTCAGGCAAAAACATCCACGTTCGCCTCGATCTGAATCTATACCCATCTAAACGTCCAAGAATCGAACTGATTTATCCTCAGTGCTCAGTCGCATTTCATTTTTGGAACTGGATAAGTCCCCGGTCGTTCCGTTACGAAGGCTCATTGAAGAGAAGTGGAAGGGCGATAGTGGTTGGATAGTGTTTGACGCGCTTGATTGTCTGAAGATGAAGAGGTGAACAGAGGCGGCCCATCGACGAAGCTCGTCGTATAGTTGGATCTCCTCCATCAGGGGCTACTACAACTGGTCGAATCTGCCTCTCTGAAGGCAAGACAAGAAGACTGGCCAAAGCTATGGACGTTCCAGGTGTACCACGCATCCAAGGTTTTACAACAAGGACTGGACTCCGTACCGGAATCTCAACATCCTAAACTACAAGAGTCGCCCGAGATCATCGCGGAGATGGAGGAGGCGACTTGGATCTCGGCGCAAGCCTTGAAGGCACTTCGGCCAAGGAGGACCATATACGAGAGAAGTTTCGACTGGCTTTGACGCGTCAGGCGACGGAGGTTGAAGATGCAGCCCACTTGCTGCTTGGCATATTCTCTGTCCATGTCTATTGAGTATGGCGAGGGGCACAGAGTACTCGGTCGATTGTTGTCTCAGTTGCTTGCTAGCTCTGGAGAAACGAGCACTCTCGCATGGTCGGGTGGCTTCAAAAGCTGTCTTCCGGCGAAGATCACGGTGGTCAGCGAGTCCGTAACCTCACATTCCCCCTGCAATGACGAGCGCGGACGTGGAGACCGTCATCGCCGGACTACGCAAACATCGCTGGATTTCGTCTCCCTCACTAGGTTATACGATCGATCCAACGATCTCCCTGTACCGCAGTTCAGCGGGAAATGTATGAAGTTTCCGTCGATAGGTCTCTGTCGGTTGCATGGAACGTGCG
>JBBPSZ010000012.1:13891-28195 GCA_038093835.1 Strobilomyces confusus
TATCAAGCACCTCCACGATGTCTCCTCCCGGGCGCGCGCCACGACCAAGCAGTCCGTCGCGACCCGTTAATATTGCGAGCACTTCGACGGCGCGAGCAGCAGTGCGCGCGCAACCAGGTCCAACTGAGCAACGGTCCGATCCAAGGGTGCACGAGAAGCAGGCCTTCCATCTCAGAAAGATCGTCCGTGGTCCTGATCTCGACGTCTCCGAGCATGGGCGTCGGCGCACAGTACACGCGGAGGTCCGACTCTGGATCTGATTCTGACAGACCCAAGTGGTTGGCGACGGGGAAAACAACGCCAGGAAGCCTGCTACGAGTGTGCGGAGGGAGATCATCGAGTTTCTGGTACAGGGAAATAGCCAGAGAAAAGTCGGGTAAGCGGTTGCGCAACACCGACACCATGCGATCCATCTCGGCTGCCCAAATCGATGATGGAACATGCGGCGGCGCGTTTTGATCGTAGACCATGAGCCCTACGGGGAGAAAGCTGTGGTGACTACCAGAATGTCCGGTCCATGCGAGAAGAGTGACGTCGTCCGGGTGAGTATATGTTCGAGCAGCCAACTGACTACCAGGTTGCGCTCACCATATATGACGGAAAGCGCAACACCGAAGACCGAATAACGAGTGCCCCACGTCGTCTTCCGTCTCGAAGCCAGGTAAACCTTTCCCCGCGCCATGTCCAGGCCAAGTCGGAGAGTTGTGAGCTGTGGTGCGGTGAAGCTGGTTAATTGTTCCATCTCCGAAAAGACTGTAGGTGATTCTTTGTGGTTGAAGATCCGTAATCCGAGATTCCTCGGTATAGAACTGGACGACTTCGGAGGTGACATATTCTTGGTACGTCCACCCGCGAGTGTTCCAGATGCTCATCCACAGACAACGAGCCTCCTGGAATTCAGACAGAACTCCGAGGAGGCGGGCAACCGTGAGGGACGACTGACGATACCACTTAAACATCACCACAATCGATTCTTGTTGTACCCCCTTGCTGATTGACAGAGCACGTATCGCTCCACGCCCACTTGAAGCGAAGAATGACCACAAGCTCATAAATCATTCGCAGCTTGTTGAAAGTGGGAGACAACGGTAGCTCGTAGACTGAGGTGTCTTCGACTCGATGAAATGTCGGCTCCTCCAGTTGCCACTTGTGCGAAAACATCACATAACGATAGAACCGCTTGACCTCTGTCTGAATACGCGGATAGTCAAGCGTCGCAGTCATCGAAGACCTGAGCTCGTTGTAGACGGGCAATTACTCGAAAGCAGCCGCTTGATTGGCTGTCGTAAAGACGATCGGTATCGGTGTCGATGAGAACTTTCGGCAAGTGACGTATGACTTCCTTTACTCCATTTAGAATCGTGCAAGGCACGTCGATGTATCGGTGGCGAAGCTCTATTCGCGGGCAATTAGGATGTTTAAGAAAGTCAGACAATGAGAGATTTACCACGCATTGACGGATATGGCGATTGCTCGAGTTTTCGAGGGCATCAGCTGGAATGCTTCGAACGCTTCCCATAACGGCCTAAAGCATGTAATGCCGCGTGCCTTTGCTCGTACCCTATGACTGACGACGGGTCTAGTTTGATGAGCTATTGGCAATCAACATGATATATCTGAGGTGGCAAAAGTGTGCAGACATCGTTGCTGCGCGTCAGGGCGATTTCGTTGAGGTTTTCCAGGCGCAGCGACAGCGCGTGTGAGTAATATTTGATGGCATCATTGTGCTTCTTGGTGTCCCTCGCAGTGTCACCAGTTTCTCCCCACAATGTTCCCGAAAACCTGAGAGCGAAGTTGACTCAGCTCCACTCACAAACACATTTGCAATACATACCGTGCGCCCACTGCGCCTGCTCGTCGTTACCACTAGTATGGTCCAGTAGATTGGTTTGCATTTGTTCAAAGGTCTCGACTATCTCTGTGAAGTGACCATCTTCGAGGATGGTGTAAATGGCATGCTAAGCGTCGAACATTGGCACCTTGAACTAAACCAAAAGTGTCGAAAAGATCATCCGAACGACCACGAAAATCCTACCTTCGCCGCGGCATGGAACGCTTTGCGTGGCGACCGACCATTCATGATGGTACGTGCCCACTTCGTCAGTACAGCGTTCAGATTGAGGACCAAAGGGACAGTGCAGCAACATAAGCGGCAGCCGCCTGGTCCCGTTTCTAGGCACTCGACGCCTCATCCCCAGTGTTTTCGAGTGTCCTGAAGCATTTCATTTTGGAGTTTGTTTTGGGGGAACTGAATTCTCCGACGTCATTTCTAGCACTGAAACTCACCTGTCAGCCTGTCGGACAGGAATTAACTGGTATTGATGTACTCTGTCAGGATATTTTCTATCTCTTGGAGACGCTCTGCGGTATCGAACGAGCGACCTTGAGCGTGCAGGACTTCGAACTGATGCATTCGCCGGTACCCGGCGCGAATGACGTGTTGAAGTTCTTGGTGGCTTGTTTGAGCTTTGTGATTTCGTCTGATTATGTAACATGAATATCAATTCAGCCCAGATCGAGGTGATGAACGTACTGCCTTTCGTTTCCTTTGAGCGCAACAACTTATTCTTGCTCGTCGACTGCGCGCTGGCAGTTGATAAGTTTCTTGCGGAGTCATGCAATTTCGCCATTTAATAGACCAAAGATATCAAAGCCATCAGAGCAACGGTAGCGATGAACGTACTCGTTCTCGTTTTCCGTGAAAGTGGCGACATGTGGCGGCTGTACGTCGAGAGCTAGGGGGCTCGTCGTGAAGATGCTAGATAGCATGTTCAAGACGCGTAATCTTCCCCTAGTAGACGTCAATCCTAACGGCATCCGAACTTCCGCCTGGTCAACGTACTGGCGCTCTCCTGTGCACGTGGGGGAGTATGACCATGTGGGGAAAGATCGTTCAGGACCGAAAGATCGTTAGACAAACGAAAGTTGAAGGAACCACTCACCTTGACAACGTATCGTCGAGGAACGTGCTGTGGAAATTTCGAAAGGAAATCTGACTTCCCCCATTTTCGAATGGTTAAGTATGTGCCCAAGGGCCGAGGATTCGCTTGGGGCCAGTCGACAGCGCCCAGATCCAGACCTCGTCGCCCGATCCGCTCGTTACTTTTGTAGCATCCGGTGAGACGTCGACGGAATGCACCAACCAGTGGTGCCCTTTGATTTCACCTTCGTAATGCGCGCCCTCGCTCCTTTTCGAACCTTTTCAAATTACCTATTGACTAGGCAGCAACCATCCCTGAAATTCTACGCTTACCGTTGACGTCTCCATTCTTATCTTATTCAAAATACGTCTACTCCTTTCCAACGCCCTGTTCCTGGCCCCTTTGGTAGAACGTATATCAGGAGATTGTATTTGACAAGTAGCCTCAGTTCCGAACAGATGATTGATTCCCGTCTGTTGTGTGACTCTTCTTCGTGAGACGCTAACTGGCCACGGCTAGTTGTTTCATCTTTTTGACGTTTTCCTATCCTCTACTCTGCTACTACTCATCTTTTATCTCCTTTAAAATCAACCCTACCGTTTCACCTTCATCGACGAGAACACCCAGGTTTGGCCCACCAGGTCCGGTGGAGACGCACTGACTGGCCTCGACGGTGAGCTCGCAGGTGGACACATCCGCAATCCCGACGCTGATGAAGCACATCAACCCGACGGCCAGGTTGTCCGCCTCGATAAAGATCAGGGCGCGGGTGGCGGAGACGGTGAGCCAGGGCTGGGAGCAGGGCGCCGTGAGGTCCTCTCGACACTAGCGAACGCATCAACCCGAACTATGTCTACCCGTTATTCTCTTCGAAGCGCTACCTTACGCCCAGATCATGCGCCGGTGACTCAGCGCAGGCGAGCAACTAGCGCATCGTCGCTACCAACCCTCTCGCCCGTGCCAGATCCAGTTCCTGGAGGCACTCCCCCGAACGACAATGAGAACAGCAGTTCCCAAGCTCTGCCTGTCGAGGGGTTACTCACATTCGTATCGCGCAAGATAGGCGACAACGTTGTTGAGTCTAGACCGAGCCCCGCGATACCGGGTGGCCTCGAGGTCAACAAGGGGTTGGGCAACCCTAGTGTGCCCATTCGTATCCACGGCGAAAACGACTCGGGAGGCGAGGAGCCGACCATAGCCTGTGGACGACTGTTGCTCATCAAAAGAAGCCCAGGCGAGCACGGATTGATTCCGCAGGATCTCCACCCGAAAGGGAGTATCGCCGAATCTTGTCTGAGGCAGAGAAAAGCGTCACTGACGCTGAGCGCTATCGTATAAAACGACGCGAGATCGCTCAGGCTGAAGCTAAGCCTGTTGAAAGCGACAAGTCCGCTGGCAAAGGACCGTCCGGTGGTAAAGGCAAGGATGATCCAGCCAATTGGGGTAACTTGGACATCGACAGCGACGAGGCGGATCCTTGTGTGCAGCATGTCGCCCTTGAACAGTGGAATAACATTGAAGGGCTGCCTAACGAGGCAGTGGATTCTACTAGCTCCGAAACTGAGAACGACCCTAAGCTAGCAAAAAGGGAGCATAAGCGCGCAAAACGTGCTGGATTGCATAACACCAGACGGGAAAACATAGTTCAGGTTGATGCGTTCGCTAGCGTCGAGAACAGGACCTGGTGGGCCAAACCTGGGTGTTCTCGTCGATGAAAGCGAAACGGTAGGGTTGATTTTAAAGAAGGTAAAAGACGAGTAGAGGATAGGAAAACGTCAAAAAGATGAAACAACTACTAGCCGTGGCCAGTTAGCATCTCACGAAGAAGAGTCACACAACAGACGGGAATTAATCCTCTGTTCGGAACTGAGACTACTTGTCGAATACAATCTCCTGATATACGTTCTACCAAAGGGGTCAGGTTGAACAAGGCGTTGGAAAGGCGTCAACGGTAAGCGTGGAATTTCAGAGATGGTTGCTGCCTAGTGACAGTCAATAGGTAATTTGAAATGGTTTGAAAAGGAGCGAGGGCGCGCGTTACGAGGGCAGCCGTGCGAATCGGTGTGATCCACTAAGCACTTGCCATTTCGTGTCACCGCGACGTCCAAAATAACACTCTTCGCGTTCATTGGCGTCCCCAGCCCCATGCCATCTTCCACCCGCCAACATTGAATTTTCCTGTCTTCCCCACCGCTCACGACGTGCTACCCATCAGCCAGGAACGCAACAGACAACACATGCTCTGGACAATGGATAACCCCTGGTTGAACGACGAAGTTGGAAGAGGGACTGTCTTCACTAGGCGCCTGGGTTCTCGTCGGGATCGCCGTTGTTTTCGACTGCACCAAACGCTCACCATTGGCAGTAGTGTTGCCGCGAAGTGAATTGAAGTGAACCGAAGTGAACCGAAGTGTGTTTTTGGGTGCACTTCGTCTCAGTTCAATTGGACGAAAGTGCGTGAAAGTGACTTCCATCCACTTCAGGAAGCGGGATGAAGTGTCCCGGAATTAGTAAGTAGGAAGCAACTCTCGGGAAACGCCGACTTCGGGCCGCCTATTACTCGTCTCGAGGTCTGCTCGTCTTGCTCCGCTTGCCTTGCTCCTCTGTACTGAGACAATAATCAACAATTTCAGGTAGTACATACATGTTAGTTTAGTTGATGAAGAAATTTAACAGTGGGTGTCCACTGTCCACAATTAAATGCTCGAGATTGGGCTTTCTTATGATACTGGAAGCCAGCCGTGGCCAACGGCGGGAATACTGAATGAGCGGACACAAGCGAACTGGACCGAGCTCTGTTGAGCGACGACGACGTACGGGTACAAGGGGCGGGAAATCTACGAGGAGCGGCGGAGATATAGTAGGGTACACGGTGCGCTGATATGATCCAGGGGCTTCTTGTCTAGATATATCTTGTGACTACTAAATGTATTACACTTCACTTTACTTCGTGAACTGGAATGAACTCACTTCTTTCCAGTTCGGTTGTAACGAAGTGTGTGAAAGTGTCACTTCAACGAATTGACCTTCATTCACTTCGAAGTCACTTCACTTCTGCGGCAACACTATCGCCAAGCATGGTAAAAACGAAACGGGTCCCAATTGCATTCCTAAGCCCTGACTGCGGAATTAACGCCGCACATTTCTTCCTCAGGTGATCTGGATGCGAGAGGGTCCCTAATTTTGCAGTCGCCCGATGACCATTCTCAGGCTTCATTACCAGGCTGTTGTATCCCTTTGATCGGTGTCTTCCGTGCAAATGCATATTTGGATCCTGCGAACTGAGAGGCGTAGGCTCGCTCCTCCGGCGATTTCAGCATTTTAGTGGCCTTCCCGTTCACCGCGTCGTTGTGATCGGCAGGTATGTATGGATCAGAATTCCCCTCGGACAGCGTCGTGATCAAGTCGAAAGCTGAAATCAGGCAGACACGAACCCTTGTCGTCCCTCCCGTCAAGTCGAATCCGAACCATGCGCGGGGTGGATCGCTGCAACATGCTTGGAGAAGCACGCAGGTCGGATGCATGCAATGTATCAACTTGGGTGAAGACGTGGTTAAAGGCTGCTCAACTACACGTGCGTGACGGCGAAGTGAGTAGCCACGTCGGGTGCTGACGTGTGGTATGTAGCAAAGACGACTTCAAGATCATCCTCCACGAGGCTGTCCGACGCGTCGGTCTGAACGTCGAGGCATGGCTCGCTGCCGCTGATCTGGAGGACACTAAGGTGAACAAGTGGGTGCTATGAAAGGTTCGTCGTATTCTTCATTACGAACGTCATCAACTCGTTGCAACCCTCAAAGACGACCATGGAAGGAGACTTGGCTCTCAAACGTCGCCCCCGGTACCCGCATCTCCTGGTTGGGCACTCGCCCGTCTGGAAACGCCAGAACGTGCCAATGGGGTCTTCAGCAAGGCCCGCAAGTCGATCTAAGCGGGCGCACGGGTCCATCTGGCGTTGAAGCGATTGATGGGATTGTGTTTCATTTCCGTTGATAATCGATGACAGGCAGTGAACAAATCGGACGCGATTGCGATCCAAACCGCAGCGATGAACCCCTTCTTTGAAGAGCTGGTGTGATCTGACTGACGCGCGCAAGTTTGAGTACGTCGTTACTGCGGCGTTGAATCACTGAAGACGAGCTTAATTCTGCGCAGACGGAACTGCAAACCAAAGCTACATCGATTGAAGAGAGGGATCGTGCAATTGCCTCCCTCGCTGCTGAACTTCCTCAGTTGAAGCAGCTCAATGTCAAGAAGACCAGCGAGCTCGCCACTAGCGATGAGAAGGATCGCACCATTATCGTTCTCACTGACGAGGACGCTAGGAAGGCACAACAAATCACCGATCTACGCCTCGACCTTAATGTAACCACTTCCCAAGTAAAGCAAGTTCAAGCAGAGCTCGATTCTATACGGGATGAGCTACAGAGTTTTTATTCAGAGAGATGGATGGTTCGATTGCCTCTCTTGTTTCTTGGGTGGAGCGGCTCGATGTCGAGGAGATCGCCGCTAGCGATGAGAAGGATCGCACGTCACCGCTCTACGCAGAGATACAGAATCGCTTGATTCCGCGCAGAAGGAACTGCAAACTCAAGCTGCATCGATTGAAGAGAGATCATTCGATCGCTTCCCTTGTTTCTCAGTTGAAGCAACTCGATATCGAGAGGACAAGGGAGATCGCCACTAGCGATGAGAAGGATCGTACCATTACCGCTCTCGCGGACGGAGACGCTGAGAAGGCGCAACAAATCACCACTTTACTCCACGACCTTAGTGCAACCACTTCCCAAATAAAGCAAGTACAGAGCTCGATTCTGTGCGGGAGGAGCTACAAACTAAAGCTTCATTGATCGCAGAGAGGGACGATTCGATTGCCTCCCTTGTTTCTCAGTTGAAGCAGCTCGATGTCGAGAAGGTGAGGGTGATCGCTGTTTTACTTTCCGACCACGAGAAGCTTCAAAGAGACTTCTCCGCTCTCTCCGAGACAATAGAACAGCAGAAGCGTCAGAAGCAGTACGAAATGCAATCCAGCGTTCAGTACGGCGTCCTCTGTGCCCTGCCTGTCGACAAAGACGACGAGGAACACCTTCGTGGAAAGGACTTGTGGGATGTGGATCCAGCAGGCGAGAGCCACGTCCCAGGATACTTTGAGTCGAAATTTCATGTGGTGAGCATCCTCGATCGGACGACGTGTGAGATGTTAATGGCATTCCTCCTCCAACAAGGGTGCTGAGACGCACGAGGAGGATTTCGGAGATGCGTTTTCACTCATCCGAGGCGACCCAGCAGACTTCGGCGTCCAGACCGTGTACATCGCATGCCACCGAGGTACTTTATTCAACCCGGAATGGGTGGACGACGATGCATGGAAGCTTTCTGTATTCATACACAGAATCTTCGCTCTAAACTGCAGCATCTTTTTCGCCGCTGTGCACGATCCATGTCAATCTCAGCGAGGTCATGAAGGATCTGGTCGCGACGAAGGATGATTCCGGGTATGTGTGTTACCAACTAGATTATGACGTGGTCTTTTGGGCGCACGAACATCCATGCGGAGGTATGCTGGATCACGAGTGTAAGTCGCGTCCCTTCGACCACTCGAGGTCCACCTGATCTGATCCATTTTGCAGACCCAAGAACGACGGTGGCTTTCCGTGGGTTCGATATGATACACTGACGTATGATCCCACCCGCACCTTAGCATCCCAGCCAAGGTCTCATTCGAGGACTGATTGTTATGGCCAATCGACCATTCCGCGTGGGAACGTACTGCCCCTCTCATCGGTGACGGGTGTACCATTTATTAGCTAGTCTACATCGATCTAAAACACTTGCAGCGTACTGGAATGACACAAATACGAAGTTCATCGAAGGTCGGTAAATTAATAGCGATATACTACATAGCGACGGAATGTCGATGATGTGAATGTGCCAGTCGTAAACCGAGCAGATGCTGATCCTCCTCTACTTCAGGAACACCCCCGCAGGACCGAGAAGCCTAACAGGTCGTCACGGTACCCTTTGCACGATTCCTTTTCCTCGGCGGTCTCTATGATGATGTCTGAAATCTGAAGAATGTTGACCTCTGGGTTCAAGTCCGACTTTCTCGTGAAATTGCCGCTCAGAGGTTGCCCCGTTAGACTGGTACACCAAACAGGCTCGGTCGTCATCGACTTTCATCGCGTGCTTGACGCCGGGGGAATGGGCACGCGCGCCGTCCACGACCTGCTCCATCATACTCTCCTCGAATGCTTGGAGGGGAGAAGGGGCGATAAGGGGCGCCACCATATCCGTGAACGAGGAGCACTTCGAGCTGGAGCGTCAGCAGTGGCAGCGCATCCAGCTGCTACAACGACGTCCGAGAGCTCAGCTACAATCCGCTCGCCCAGAGAGCAGGGATTATTTGTCCAGGTAGAGGTAGAGGAGATGTGAGAGCACGTCTGAGCTCTCCAGCGTCTAGACATCCTTGCAAGTCTATCGGTCACATCGACGGCGGTCAGCATGAGTAGAACGCTTTCGAGACTCAATCTCTCACCTGTCTCATAGATCTCATCGATAAAGCCGTTGTTCACTTTCTCGATGGCTCAAGACGAAATGACATGGCCCGATTAGCGAGCAAAGTACGCTTGGAACGCGGTCAGGAGATACAGTTCCACGTCATACGACTCATCGCGCTTTATGTGGGCCAAGCAGTTCGCCAGAGCGTCGCCGATGCGACTTGGACACCTTCCGTGTGGCAGAGATCTGTTCCTCAGTCACTTTCCAGTGAGGCTAGAAGTCTTTGGCTATGACCTCGGCCATGCATGTCATGTTTCGCTAAACCTCGGTGTTGAACGTTGAGCCTCGTCGGCATGGAGATGACAGTCTCGTCCGCACACGCATCCGCTGTGCGTTGCGCAGCCTGTCTCGAATCCCAGAAAGGTCGGGTCTGAAGATCTGACCGCTTGATCTCGTCCATGAGAACGGTAACCTGGCGCTCTTTGTCGTCGCTGGACGCCGCGCACTGGCTACTGACGGAGCCGAGCTTATCCACTAGCACCAGTAACAACAGTACTTCGGAGCTTGGTGAACTGGGAGACGACGGCTTTTGCCGCGGACGTGAGATGATGCTTTCCCACGCTAGTCACTCCTCCGCTCCGCAGCAACGAAATCAAGAGACGCATCCTGTGTACTGCGAGATATCACTGGAGCTTCTCGTCGGTGAGTCGGTTTACGTTTAGCGCCAAGATGGTGAGTCGATGACTCTCGGACGTCTGTGGGTCCTGCTCAATCGTTTTCCAGCCTGGAACCTCTCGCGCTTATCTCGGCCCCTCGCTGTGTACGCGCGGCCATATCTACTATCAAAGGATTCAAAGCGCCACCGACTGCACATCGGGATCTAGTTACATTCGTGTACTTACTGCGGACCGATCCTGATATCCGCTTTATCACAGAACTAGAGACCCCGGATCATCAACTGGTGGCCGAGCAATCGAAGCAAGCAGAGTCCTAGGACCTGGGTGCATGAACAGAAAGCTCCAGCCTCGAATGGCACGACCGCGAATATAGCCTACCGGAGCCTGGGCGGCTATCATCCGGGCGTTTAGTGGAGTCGCATGTTCTGCTCCAAGAGCAATCCAAGAGTGTGGCTTGTCCTCCTCGCTGCATCGACACGAGCGCAGTCGTCAACGTCGATAAAACGGATGCTTGACCATCATGATACTACCCATGTGCCGTCAGCGGAGTCACGGACAGACCTGCTCTTGAGTGACCGTCTCAGCCACTTTCCCTGGCGCCATCGACAGCATACTCCTGGGCGGTGGCTTTGCATCCTCAGGATAGCTGCCAGATTAGGAAGGACCCTATATAGTGACGTGCTTTTGGGCAGACGCTGGAAGCATGCAATCTCCTGACACCAACAAACAAAAATAAATCTGTGGCACGAACTTGAACTGTTCCTCCGGTGCGGCCCTCTGCATTTTCTACCCTCTCCAACTGTCACCCATGCACCAGCCATACTCCGGCGACCCCAAACTGGTTATCGCCTTCGACATCGGTACAACGTTCAGCGGCATCTCGTATTGCATTCTCAAACGTAATCAAGTCCCAGAGATACTCGGAGTTACCAGGCAGGTTGTTCGCTGCGTTTGGTCAGTTCACCTTGATTAGTTTCAGGTGGCCTGGCCAGGCAAATGTCAACGGTGATGCCAAAATACCATCGCTCTTGTACTATGATAAGAATGGTAACTTCAAAGTGGCTGGCGCTGAGGTACTCGTCGAAAGTGTCAGAGAGCATGCCCTGAATGAGGGATGGTCGAGGGCAGAATGGTTGGTCATTATTCTGGTCATGTTATTGTAGACATCATGCACATACGTGCAGTCCAGGTGGAAGCTTCACCTTCGCCCCAATCATCTGGCCTCCTCTATCAACAAGGATGACGATTTACCCTCGTTGCCACCCGGAAAAACTGCCGTCCACGTTCTCACAGATTTCATCCGCCATCTCTTCAAGTGTGCCAAGACTTACATCGAAGAAAGCCATGCTGATTTCTCCTGGTCATCCGTCGAGAATTATATCGAGTACATCGTCACCCTTCCAGATGGTTGGGAAGGCATACAGCAACAGCTATACCGTCGCGCGATCGAGTTCGCTGGTCTCGTACCCGGTACACCTGAGGGACGATCCCGCGTTCACCTGCTAACAGAGGGCGAGGCGATCCTTCATTTTTGTGTCGCGAACCTTATCGACGTGGGCTTCATCGATCAAGCCACTCCTCAGGGGGTCGCTATTATTGATGCTGGCGGTGGGACCGTCAACCTGAGCATGTTCTCTGTGACATCCAATCCGACCTCCTACGAGGAAATGGCTCCAGCCGAATGTCAGTATGTCGCATCGCATCAGCTGGCACCGCTTTACTTATTACTATACTTTTAGGTCGACTGCAGGGCTCCGTGTTTGTTTCCCGTCGAGCCAAGGTTCTACTGGAAAGTCAGTGACTTCTTTTTCTTTTCGCTTTGCCAGTGACGAACCAGAAAACTTTTAAATACAGAAAAGCTACAGGGTTGGGAACGCACTAGCCCAGAAGATATAGCGGAGTATGTCCGCGAGTTCGACCAATCGACGAAATTCGTCATCAGGAGCGATAAGGAACCGGTTTACATCATGGTTGCCGGTCGGCGCTACACCGACCGGAAACACAACATTTCCTCTGGAAAGCTGAAGCTGACGGGGTAAGTCCCACTTCCCCGAACGCCATTAACACTGATTGTCTTCCTGTATATTTCTAGAGAAGAAGTCACTGGCTTGTTCAATGAGTCTTTCGATGCCATCATTGACGCATTCGAACAGCAGCAGAAAGCCGCCAAGACGCAAATTACAGTGAGCTTCATCTTCTTGCAGTCGTCTGTCACATTCAATTGCTCTTCGAGATGGCGTTCTTTTTCGGGGGCCTCTCAACAAACACCTGGATCTGGTCTCGGCTCCAAGCGTATTTCAAGGACAAAAATATCCAGGTTTTCCGCCCAGAGAATCATATGTGTGTGTTCGCGCAGCATGCCTGCAGATTTTACTGACGTGATTTTATCAGCAACAATGCGGCAGTAGCTCACGGCGCGATTTTGTCTCACACTGACCGTGAAAACTGTAAAGTCACCTTGCGGATTGCGCGTGCGACATATGGTGTAGTCTGTGCTGTGCCTGTCAAGCTAAGTGATGAGGAACATATGCGTAGGAAGCACCGATGGGTCATCGACCCCTCAGGTGACCGCTTCATCCCAGACTTCTTTTCTGCGAAGATTCTCAAGGTCGACCTTCATTGAGTGAGCGCGCGCGATGCTGACGTTGAATCGACCTTCATTTCAAGGGCGACAAGGTCTGCGAGGAGACAAACTTTCGCGCACTGTTTTCTCTCACGGAGAGTGACCGGGCACACTTCACCACCACACAATTAGTGCACCTCGAGTGCTATCGAGGCGACATACGCGACCCGAAATGGGTGGATCAAGATCCATGCGAGTCGCTATTATTGTCTCGCGTTTCCTCGTCTGACTCAAGGAAATTACAGTACATTTCTCCAAGTTTTGTACTATCATCGCAGATATAAGCCAAACTGTGAACGATTTGACGAGGAAAATGAAACCCTCTCCCTCTGAGGAGATCTTTTACCAGCTTGACTATGACGTGATTGTATACTTTGGGTTCACGGAGCTCAAGGCGTTCCTATGTTGGAAGACGAAGGTCAGTCGTCCATTCTAGACCCTTGTCGCTTGTTCATTTCGTTCCCCTTTCCAGGATGGTGAGCGTAGGTGAGTCTCCGTGAATTCGGCTTGTCGTATCCTCTTGACTCCCGATTCAGAATTCCAGCTGAAATCAAGTTTGAAAACTGAAGGTTGGACTATGTCCACATCGTTTACTTGCTGCCCATGTATGCGTCTGAATGGCCTACTTCGTTAATTTCGCGCGGCCGGTTTGCACACATGTTTTAATGCATCTTGTTACCTATGTTTCCCCGGAGATGCCGCAGTGCTCATGATCCATCCGTTGCGCTATCTTGGAAGACTTCGTCACACAAAGGCAAGTCTGAGCAAATCCCTCAAGGCCTCGCAGGCCACGGCTGTTCGCCAGCTATTCAACTATTTTTGAACGACAGCCAGTGTCCGGACCTCTGACTTGTTAGAACTCGAGTCCTCTAGCTCCTGTCCCTTGGAGGATCGATCTCGTGCGAGAATTAGATATTATCTACTGCCTTCTTCGCAATGCTTTAGTGACCAGCCTATGACTGGCAGGGAGCATGGCTACTTAATGCCAGACAGACCCATCCGTCCGCACTGTCCGTTACGCACGACAACTGATATCCACAGACTCAGCAATGTTTCCAGAACGACCTTTGCCTTGATCACGCTCAACGTCTGCTCTTTCCCGTTGCATCCGCTGCATCATCCCCAAATAGGTCGAGCACCACACCTTCTGACCCACTATACTCCCATTGGCCTGCACTTGATCCGTCCGTAATCGTCTACGTCCTGCTCTCTCGTTTTCTCCTCGAACACTTAGGAGAGAAGGACCGATGAGACCGATGAGCGCGAGATCGGCCGACACCACCTTCTTCGCCAGCACCCTGTAACGATCCTGGAGCTCGGTGAATCAAGAGCTGGAATAGCAAGGCTTTGCTGAGTGTTCGCGACGTGGTCTTTTTTGGCAGCGTTCACGGACGTCTACGCATCGCGTTCCAAGGCGATGGAGGAGATGGTGCGGTCCTTGTCTTGATTGGACTGCGTCAGGGTTTAGCGATGGTGAAGTGGGTGGTGGTAGCGGTGACCTATCGTCGGAGCTCCCGTATCTGGTGTTGCGCCTTATCAGTTGTCCGTAGCCCACCGGGTGGTCGGGTTGGACGTGTCCTCACAT